>CAIGRS010215544.1:0-12453 GCA_903798395.1 Fraxinus floribunda | reverse complement strand
ATCGGCTAGACATGGGAAATATGGTGGGTTTATAAGTGTAGGACAATATCTCCATTGGTATGAGGCCTTTTGGGATAAAGCCCAAAAGCAAATCCATGAGGGTTTAGACCCAAAGTGGACAATATCATACCAATGTGGAGATATGTGGTGTCCATAAACCCAACAGACACAAATGGACAACAACAGGAGAATGGACGGGATTTGTCATTTACTGTGGTTGCAAGTAGGAAACGCAAAAATCAGCCAAATGGACAAAATTCAGACACACACATACAACAGTTTGTGGGCCCACTGAACTAGTTGCCTACGAGTATACGAAACCAACTGCCCGAGGATTTACGTTCCCGGCAACCTGAGAGAGAGAGAGAGAGACCGTAGCAGGTAGTCAGCAGTTAGGCCAGATAACGAAGGAGGGGGCAGATTGTGTACGACTTGATTATAACTCTGGTTGCACTGGAAATTGAAAGGGAAGCTTGAAGAGCATAGTATGAAAACTTTCAAAAAGGATGTAAAGAGGGGCAACTCTCTTGCTATCTCATCATGAAGATAGCATCATGGAACATTAGGGGATTGGACTTTCCCCTTAAGCAAAATGAGGTTCGGAATTTCATTAAACAAAATGATATTGATATTAATTGTGTTTTGGAGACAAAGTCAAATCAACACAAGCTTCACCGAGTGATGCGGAATAAATTTGGGGTTTTTTTGGAGATCAACAACTTTCTTTCTCATCAAGTTGGTCGAATTGTGATGTTATGAAACCCCATGAAAGTCCAAGTGGATGTGTTGGAGATTACTTCTCAAATTGTTCATTGCTCCGCTACATGTAGGGTTATCTCATTTACAATCTTTTTTAGTTTTGTTTATGGTTTCCATACTATTGTGAATCGTATGCCCATATAGAATAACATCTTGGAATTTGGATCAAAATGTAATGGGGGTGGATGTTACACAGTATGAAGTAAGGGATTTTTCTAATTTGTGCCTCAATGTGGGACTTACGGATGTGAGATCTATTGGTTGTTTCTACACTTGGACTAATAACTCGATGTGGAGTAAACTTGATAGGACTCTGGTGAATGATGCTTGGGTATAAGTTAGGTTTAATAGTATTTCTAATTATCTACCACCGGGGTGCCTTTCCAACCACTCACCATGTGTTGCATCGCTTTTTAGGTTTGATAGAAGTAAGATGAAGCCTTTTAGGTCTTCAATATGTGGACCAACCATGAAAGCTTCCATGAGATTGTACATAATGCTTGTGAACTTGAGGTTAAGGGAACAGAGCAATTTGTGCTATGTAAAAAGTTGCAAGGTCTAAAGGGGAAGTTTAAGGAGTTTAATGATAAGTATTTTGCACATATCTCCAATAGGGCCCAAATGGCTACTTTGGTTTTGAAAGAGGCCCAATTGGAATTGCATGATGATCCTTTTAATGTTGAACTTAAAAGTAGAGTGTCAAGCATTTGGAAAAAAGCTATGGATCTTTGTGAAGCAAAGAGGAGTTTCTACTTCCAACAAGCGATATGTGAGTACCTTAAAAATACTGATAAGTGTACAAAGTACTTTCATTCGATGGTTAAGAGGAATGTTAAAAAGAACTTTATTACGATGGTATGTGAAGGGGATGGTACTCATACATCTTCTTTGGAGGAAGTGGTCGATGAATTTGTTTGGTTTTATGGTGATTCACTGGAAAAAATAGTCTGGGAAAGCCTATAGACGTTGATACCTTGAGGGATGGCTCCGGTAATTGGAAGAGCATGCTTTGGTGATAACTAGGGACATTTTGGAACAAGAGATTATAGATGCATTATTTTATATTGGAGACGATAAATCACTGGATTCGGATGGATACTCATCTTGCTTTTTCAAGAAGGCTTAGAGAATTGTTGAAAGAGATTTTAAGGGGATGATCTTGGAATTTTTTAATTCACGTTTGCTTTTAAAGCAAACGAATCACACAATCATTGTTTTAGTTCCTAAGGCGAATCATTCAAATATCGTTGGAGATTATAGGCATATTACATGTTGCAATATGTTTTATAAAGTTATTATTAAGATTCTTGCATCTCGATTGGGTCCTATTCTTGGTTCAATTATTGATCAAGCTCAAGCCACGTTTGTAGAAGGTAGAAGTATGACGGAGAACATTTATCTCGCCAAAGATCTTCTATGGCAATACAACCGCAAAAGGGTTGCTCCTAGATGCCTCTTAAAAGTTGATCTTAGGAAGGTATATAATTCAATTATTTGGGATTTTCTTAAGAGTGTGCTTGTAGGACTTGGTTTTCCCACAAATATCATTGGATGGGTCATGGAATGTATTACTACGCATACTTATTCCATTGCGCTTAGTGGGGGCCTTTATGGATTTTTTAAGGAAAGGGGGAGATTTCGTCAAGGCGACCCTTTATCACTGTTCTTGTTCTCTATTTTCCTTGAATATTTTCAAGAATGCTTAAGGGAGCTACCAAGGAGAGTGAGTTTAACTATCATCCTAAATGTGGCCAATCGAAGATCACTCACTAAGCATTTGTGGATGACTTGATGTTATTTGCAAGGGGGATATTATTTCCGTTGGTATCTTGATAGAGTGCCTATCTAACTCTGGAGACATGTCGGGACTTAGGATGAATGTGAACAAGTCTAATTTGTATATGACGGGCGTTCATAGACAAACGTTGGAGGACATTCACCAATTAACTAATATGGCCAAGGGTTCTATGCCATTTCGTTACTTGGGAATACCACTTGCGACGGAAAGATTGAAAGTAAGCTCTTATGACTCCTTTATCAACAAAATCTTGGCCATTATTGGAGCATGGTCTAGGGTATCATCGTCTTATGCGGGGGGAGCGAAACTTGTGAGAGTCATCCTTGAAGGTGTTGAATGTTTTTGGCTTTCTATTCAACCTATTCCGGCCACGATTGTTTCAAAGCTTGTTATTATTTGTCATAACTTCCTTTGGGGATCTAAGAAGCCATTGGTTGCTTGAAGTAGTGTTTGCTTACTGAAACATGAGGGTGGACTTGAATTTAGCGATATTAAATTTTTGGAACTAAGCACTACTTTCTAAAACCCTTTGGATCATTTATAGTAATGACACTCTTTGGGTTAGGTGGGTGAACCTTTTTTTTTCGCATGGGACGGGTGTTTGGGAGTATACGGCAAGGAAATGTGACTCTCCGCTGATCAAAAAGCTGCTGGAATTATGTGGCCAAATTTCACAGCCTCAACACTTGTAGGCAAACGAGACAGGTAGACAGACACAAACTGACAAGCAGCTTAAACGCACTCAGGCAGGTGTACGCAGGCTGGATGAATAGGTTGTCTTAGGCAGCTTTAATATTGTTTGATCTTTGTTTGCTTGATGTACTTGTACACAATTACCGAGTGCATCGAAATGGATTAAAAAGGAGGCTCGAGGGGCATCTTGGCAAAGTAAAGCTAAGAGAATTGTTCTTGCTAGTACGGTTTACCACTTATAGATGACACGGAATATTAATATTTTTGAAAATCTTAGAGCGCACGAAGATATAATTGTTAGACGGATTAAAACACATGTATACAAAATTATGTTTTCTTTGTATTCTCATGTTTTAATTCATTTTGAGTCTATGTCATTGGGTCATTAGATCTACTCATTTGTACATCTTCTCACTTTGTTTACCTGAGTATTTTCAGAGTACTTGTAGTTGTATGATCTTTGTTTGCTTGATGTACTTGTACACAATTTTTTTATCTATATATTTCACATTACCGATTAAAAAAAGGGGGGGGGGGAATTTGTGTCAAAAGTGTAGAAAGAATGTATACTATGTCTTAGATTCCACAACATTTTTTGACATAAGAAAATACTTGATCAAGACACGTAAGTCAAGTACTTTCTATTTCACTTTTCAACTCAAAATTATTTAAAATTTAAGTAAAAATCAATAATGAATTTTAATCACATATTTGATGGATCTACAATTTTTTAACCATACATTTCATCAACTTTTATTAAAATTTAATAAAATACTAATTTTTATATAAATCAAACAGGTGCTATTTGACCCTCATTTTCTGAAATTCATTTTCAATCATATTCGATGAAGTGATTTTGCACATGATCTATAATTTTTTCCTATTTTTTAACCACATATTATTGAAAACTAAAAATTATTTTTTACAAAATCTATTATAAAAATAAAAAATAAAAATTCTACCAAGTAGGGTATTTAGTTTATATTAAAATATTTTTTAACTTTTAAATTTTAGAAAAATAGTATTTATTAGAATTTATTATAAGTAATAAAATATGTAAGTTATAAGAAAAATTGCAGTTGGGGTCCTTGTGTAGTATAAATTTAGAGATAGCTGTACCAAAAATAAAAGGTTTGGAAATCGGAACCCTTCTGAGTGCAATTGTCCCAAATTATAATGTGATAATTTCTGATCAAATGGATACGCAGCGAGCGCGTGTACCATAAATTTCCATATAAAATGGCATCTCAACATTTTGCCCAAATATATCCAGTTCAGATTATTTTCCCTGTTACCTAATTATTCTCACACGCACGAAACGATGTCGTCTTCAGGACCGGAGATCGCTGGCAAGAAGGTTACTCTCCGGAGTTCTGACGGAGAGGTTTTCGAGGTGGAGGAGGTGGTGGCGCTGGAGTCTCAGACGATTAAGCACATGGTTGAGGATGACTGCGCCGATAACGTTATCCCCCTGCCGAACGTCACCGGCAAGATCCTGTCCAAAATCATTGAGTACTGTAAAAAGCACGTGGACGCTGCCTCCGCCAAAGCCGATGACAAGGTTTCCAGCAACGATGATGACCTCAAGGCCTTTGACGCTGATTTCGTCAAAGTCGACCAAGCCACCCTCTTCGACCTTATCCTGGTAGACATATAATTATTTGTTTTTGTTATTTGAATTATGAAGATTATATATATATATTTTATAATTAATTTATTGCTGTTGATATTGCTGTTGATACTATTTTTCTAGGTTATTGTTAGATTTGGCAATACGTAGTTCGTTTTAGATTTTAATTTTTACATTATATATATAGTTTTTGGAACTTTGTTACTATGGCTACTATTAATTCTTGCTAATTGTGCAAATAACCTATAATAATTTTTAGTTATGCAAACATTTTACATTGTATTGATTCTATCTTCTTGAATTATGTATAGATTTGGTTATAAATTCTGCTTTTTAAATGTTAATAGTCGCATCATATCTATAATTATTGACAGTTTGTCACTATTGCCGTTTCTGCAAATAACCTAGAATTATTCATAGTATAGGTTATAGTTACTTAATACTTCTACATTTTGTTGTTACTATTGTTGATGTTATTGTTCCTTTTGATTGCTTGGTCATTTTATCCTTGAAATATATTTCTATTTGGTTGTGAATTGTGTATTAGGGTTTTGTTAGTCTGATAGTTTAGGATACTGGGCTGGTGTTTCTGGTTAGTTTGGGTTGTTGTACTAATGATTTTACAAGTATGATAACTATGTGTTTGGAATGTTGTTAAAGAAGCTGCTAGTTTATATTGCTATTGTCATTTTGTAATTATGGTTGTTATTTTGTTTATAAATATCACCGTTGTTTGCTTTTATCGAGTGGAATTGTGTCCCTATTTTTATATGAACCGTGTTAAGGGGTTCTTTATGTGTCAAGTAACTAAAATATTAAATAATGATGCTCTGAGACCATGCTTGCGCTGTGCAGCTGGTATTTGAAGTTATGATAGTATCATTTAATACTTTGTTCATTTTGGTTGGGAATATATTTATTAAGGGGTTCTTCTTGATTACTCTTAGTAGGAAAGAAATTAATGATATATCGTTGATCTAGAAAGGATGATTATGAATCTGGCTATGTGTTTCTGTGCGTCTATTTGGTCATTTGTTTTTATTGATTGGTGTAAACTATACAGGAAAACTGGTTACTTGAAGTAAAGTTGTGTTGCTTTTTCTAAATCTCTCCTTAACACTGTAAAAGCAGTCTGATATTGACACTGTTTTTGCTACTAATAACAAGTTCTATTCAGCTCTAAAAAGGACGCAAAATTTTGCATGAAGGCGTGTATTTATGCGACTCTTTGCACGTGTATAATATTGTTAAGAGTTTAAATGATATGTATCTCTATGAATTGGTCGTCCTATCTTTTTTACCTCAATTGTGTACTAGTTTTGTCATTTATACAGTGGTCACGGCAATTATAGTTGTGATTTTTCTTTAAAGATACCACACAGTTTCCAGGGAGCAAGTTTATAGTCATAAATTAAAGTGTTGAGGCTAGCATGATCCCGTAATTGAGCTTAAGAATAGTTTTTCGAGTGATGTTTTGTACTTTGATTAAACTTTCCAACAAGTAACAAAATCTAGTTGTATATATCCATAATGCACGGAGGATGTGTTTGTGTTACAAAGTAAGACGGAACTAACATATTCAAAAGGGTTTATATTCATTTACCCTGAGGCCTGAACTGTGCTGCTTTAAAACTTTTTTTTTTTTTTTTCGATGACCGTGGATGTCCGAGCCAACTTGCACGCACCTCGACTAATTCTACAGGGCCTGAAGTTTACAGTCGGATACTCACCTCAGTGCCCTGAGGGAACTCGAACTGGTGACCATTGGGGAGCAAACCCAGGACCTGATCAATTGAGCCTGCTTTAAAACTTGTGAAAGAGATTCTTTCAATGATGTACCTGATTTATTGAAGGTTTTTGACCATTATCGTATGATTTTAGATTTCTCTCTTAGAGCACCAAGTTCACACAAAGTGGTGCAAGTTCCCATGTCAGGTCCCTTCTGAATCTGCAACCATTCTGGCAATTTGGAAGTGCTTCATTTGTTTTTATTCATCAATGGCGTACATACCTGGGTGAGCAGAGCAGCCCACATTGCACCAGCTGCTGAACTGTCTTCTGTCTGTACAAATCATGTTTCTTCAAAACATGAACCAATTAATAACAAGCTAAGTCGCAACTTAGTGTTATTGAATTGGGACTTTCGGGAATGATATGTGGAAAAATATGCATTAATTTTCAAATGACATGGCTTGTAGACTCCAATATTGCTTCACTTCTTATTCAAGTTGTATAAGTAGGCTGATTAACACTGATATTCTGAATGGTGGTTATGAAGTATGAGGAGCATACATGCTGTTGATTCTACAACAATTGGGGTTGGGTATAACATTTTTTTCACCTAGTGCTACATGAATTTTTTGATGTCCTCTCTTTTTGACTTTTGAAGCTGATTTTTGTTTTACGGTTCTTGTACGGTATGTTTCTATAAAAATAGCTTAATGTGCATTGAAAGACATGGGTACTATTTAGCACCCAATTTTTATAATTGTATAGAACCATTCTGATTGTATGATCATTACGATGTACAGGACAAGACCTCGAAGGTATATGTTGTCAATGTGTTAAGGATAACTATGTTAGCAAAGCTTGCTGGTAATTGCTTCGCAGTTTATATGAACAAATGAAGAGTAAAAAAATGTCAATTGCATTCGTGTGGCTGAGTTATAAACTTGAGTGTCTCATGACATCATCTATCCTTTCTGCTCTAATTTTTCAGGCAGCTAACTACCTGAATATCAAGTCTCTCCTGGATTTGACTTGTCAAACCGTTGCTGACATGATCAAGGGAAAAACACCAGAGGAGATACGGAAGACATTCAACATCAAGAATGACTTTACACCCGAAGAGGAAGAGGAGGTCCGAAGAGAGAACCAGTGGGCCTTCGAATAGACGATTCCAAAACAATGTGTCTTGGCTGGGCTATTAAATTTCAAGGATTTCATGTGGAGCTAGTCTGTTTCTTTAATGCAAATTTGTGAGGATTGTTTCCATCAACATAGTTTTAAGTTTGTAACCTTTATATCGAAATATTATGCTTTAAGACATTGTTCGTCTATCTTTTCTAGCAAATCTGGCTTGGAAGTTTTAATGTGGATCGTCCTTGTTAGTATGGTGTCTTTCTTTTCCATTGGTATGCATAGAGATGGCAAAAAAGCTCGCTGGCTCGGCTCGGTTACAACGAGCCGAGCCTCATTTTTTTTGTCGGGCTCGGCTTGGGTCCAAAAAAGCTCGGCACAAAAAGCTCGAGTCAATTTAGAGCTTTTTTTATTTAATTTATAACATGTAAAAACTGTACAGATTTTAAATTTTTTAAGTAAAAAATGTAAATTTGACATAAAAATAAAATAAAATCCGAGCCGACTCGATTCGGGCTCGGCTCGGCCCGCTAAGGCTCAAGCAGAAAGCTCGGGTCGAGCTTCATTTTTTTTGGCCGGGCTCGGCTCGGGCCAAAAAAAGCTCGGGTTCGACTCGAGCTTTTTTTTCCCTGCTTGGGCTCGGCTAGGCTCGGGTCGTTGCCACCACTAGGTATGCATGGTTGCTGCCTTCCTCAAATATCTTTCATTGTTGCCTCTAGGGTTGGGCTTCAAAACAACAGCCCGCAAAATCGACCTGACCCGATTTTGGGTCGGATCGGTTTAGGGATAAATTCGGATCAGGTTCGGTCGGTTCAGCCTCAAAAATCGACCCAACCTGCCCACTTGCTTCAAAACCCTCGCTTCATCTTAACCTCCTTCAAAATCGAAAATTTATTTGCTGCCAGAGGCGTCCTTATTGCTGGGGCCTTGTCGTCGGAGCCGCCTTCTTAGGAGTCTTTGCGGGAGTTGGAGCCACTTTCTTACTTGGATATGACTGTCGATGTCCTTGAAACGTTAGCAGTCGGTTTTTTTTTTTTCGGGATCTTTGGGTTTTGTCGAAGCCGCCTTCCTTCTTCCCCTTGGTGGTTTTGCTGGCGGCGACCTGATCCTTAGCAGAAGGAGCCGGCTTCTTATTAGCCAGAGCAGAAGCCGCAGATTTGGAAGTCGACGAACGACGACCTTAGTTCTCTCCTTCAATGACACAATTGCTTCTTGGATCATCTGCACGCACACAAAATCCACCAAAATTTCAGATCCAATTTCATAAAATCACCAACCGATGCAAGAATCTCGTGAAGTTTTTGGCTCCCCAATATTAGAGAACGGGAAGAAAATTTTATTTTTTCAAGCTCCTTCATTCTTCAAGAAACATTGATTATGCTATCTCTATTTCCGAAGCTTCTTTTCACCTGGAATGTTGAGTGCCTTGTCGATGATTGATCTTGATGCAATGACAATGAAGCCCAAATGACAGCTTAGGTTGTTTCTTGGACTTGGCAAACTTTTTCCAGGGACCCGACCCGATTCGGGTGGGGTCGGTTTAGGGTAAAAGTCGGGTCGGGTCGATTTGAGAAAGAGCCCAAAATGGAGATTATCGGGTCCAGTTGATTTTGGGCCAAAGTTGACCCGACCCGACCTATTGCCCACCCCTAGTTGCCTCGTTCTTTTCCCTGCTCCCTCGTCAATCTGGTCCTAGTATCAATGATGTTGGGATTGCAACAGTGCGGGTATGAGACAGATTGTCCATTCCCACCCCGTCTCGTCGGGTATTTTTTTTACTTTACTTCATCCCCATATCCTGTTAAAGGGGACGGGGCGGGATCGAGGTGGGGCAAGACAGGTCTCCTGCCCCATTTATTTTTTTAATTTTTAATTTTTTCTTTTAACTTTTGTATGTATTTAGTTAGTAAATATTATTATTATTATTACCAATTTATTAAAAATAATTTATGTTCTCTTTAAAAATGATGATAAATCTATTATTTTTATTTGATAAAAAACTTAAATTTGAAATTAATTTTAAATGGGGAAAGGATTGTGTTTTCCATACCCGTCTCATACCCACTTCGGGGCATTGATCATCGTCTCGTTTCCGCCTCGTTTACCCTATTAGACGGGTAATCCCCGTCTCATTTGTGGCTCACGGGTATCTGGTTAAACGAGTTTTTTGCTATCCCTAATGATCGGGAGGGGGGTCCCACGAGTATCTGGTTAAACGGGTTTTTTTGCCATCTTTAGTGACGTAGCTGCGCTGGTTGTAAAAGGTGAAAAAGATACAAGTAGATTTCCTACAAAATGTTTTCTTTATGAGACGGAGTGTTGAATTGCATAAGTTATAACTCAAGTGCAATGAATATTTACATATATAGTTTATTAAAGTCTTAAAATAGATTACTATTTTAATGTTATATACTTCTATTTATATGCAGTCACACACATTATTTTATTATTCAAATATCTATGTACAAAATAAATGCTGGTATGTATTTGTTATTTTTTGGTATAAAGGAAAGATGACAATGAACATAAAACTAGTTACGAGTTCTTACAAAAGCCACCCCGGCAATGTCTGCAAGTTGTTTCTAAATGGAACTACGTCATTACTTACATGCACAAGTTTTCCTCATTGAAGAATTTACTATATGAAACGAATCTCAGAGCTTGTTTGGAAGTTTTTTCCTACTTTTGAACTACACATTCTCTACGAAAATTATTTTTCACGAAATCTATTCTCAATAAATCTCTACCAAACATGAATTTATTATCATATCATTATATTCCATCATTCAAATTAAAAGTTTATATGTATTATTTTCTCCATTAAACTATTAATGTACACAAAGTAAACTTCATTTATACGCATATTTTTTTCATCATAAAAGTGTTAAAACTTCATTTATATGTATTTTATTTTCGTCATTAAACTATTAAAGCACATAAAGTAAACTACATTTATATGTACATCTTTTTATCATTGAAGTATTAATGCGTGCGACACACACACACACACATATATATTAATGATGTCATTATGAAGAATGTAATTTATTCAATTTTCTAGTGCCCATAAGCAGGGGCAGACGCAGACATTTTAGATTAGGGGAACAATCAAACCCTGTATAAATTGAATACTTTGTTCTTGATTTTTGAATGATTCATATTTGACTTGAAATAATGTAGATTTACCTAAGAGTGTGTTTGGTGCATATTAAAATGAGAGAATACATTTTTTTGAAGTGATGTGATGAGGAATATGTGGTTGAAAATAAAGGAAAAGTTATTGATGTGATAAAAAATATTATTTTNAATTTCGAAAGATGACTATACTCATAGTAAAAATTACCTATTTCAACCTGAGTATCTATGTAGCTTTGAAGTTCATCAAATGGTGTAAACTGAAAGCATAACTCTACAAGAGGGCTATGCAAGGGCAAACGCAGACATTTTAAATTTGGGAGGGAGGCATAATCAAATCCTGTACAAATCGAATATTTTATTCTTGATTTTTGAATGATTCATACTTGGCTCGAAACAATACATATTTACATTTAAAAAACATTTCTTCATTACTTTTTTGCTAATCATTTTCATCCATTTGATTTTGAAGAGTCATTTTATTAATGTTTTGTTCATCACAAGAAAATGCATAGTTACGTTTGAAAATATTATAATGTATTTGATACAAACAGTCGATTCAAGTAATCGAAAGGAAAAACATATATCTAATATTCAATACTAATAATCAATCAAATAAACATAATTCGAAAAATATAAGTCAAATTTGATATAATGAGTTCAGACATATTCCATATACATAGTTTGATAAGAGAAAATGCAAATTTAGATTATAATTGCTTGAAATTTTGATTAGAAAGTGAAATTTTTTAGTAAATGTGATAATTTGTTAAAAGGCACAAGGAAAAGAGTAAAAGAAAGTAAGGGTGTGTTTGATTTCCTCAATTTTCCATGAATTTGGTTGTTTGATGTCAAAGTATTGCCATGGAAAACATTTTCCATTTATGCCTTAAACGCACCAATTGCTTGATTTGGTGGAATTCATTTTTCCACCTATTTGGTGGGAAAGCGAATTCCATGTTCAGGTCTTTCTTTCTTTTTATTTTTTTTTTATTCTTTTTATTTTTGGCAAATGAAAATAAATTTCATAACCAAATGTAAAAATTCTTTTTTACTTTAATAGACAATTTACATGTAAAACAAAGTCAAACGAACATTAAACTTTGATAAAAAAAAAAATGGCAATGGAAACAAATTTTATAACCAATTGTGAAAATAATTATCACTTTAATGGACAATTTTAATGTAAAATAAAGTCAAACGAACACAAATTTTAAAAATTTTTTGGGTGGAAAATTATACCAATCAAACACACTTAATTACATTTTTCTGTAAAACATTTTCTAAAAAAATCTTTTTCATGTAAAACATTTTCGTTCCACTCATTTTTCACCCTTGCAATCAAACGGACCCTACGAGAAAAGAGAAAAATTCAAATTTATTGGGTTTTGCCCCTATTTGGTGGAGATTAAAATCAATTTTTTAATAAATTTTGATAAAAGTTAAATAGTTGTGAATTTCATGAAATATGTTATTAAGATTAATTGTTAAGTTTGATTTAAATTAAAATTTAGATTTCAATCAATACAAAAATGACTTTATATATATATATATAATGCCTATCTAACGGAATTTCTTG
>CAIGRS010215524.1:0-14068 GCA_903798395.1 Fraxinus floribunda | reverse complement strand
ATAGTTAGCTAATACACACTTATGTCAACAATGTTTTACACCAGAAGTTCCTTTAGGACTAATTTTCCTATCACACTATGAGCAATTTCCTCATTTTAACATAATGTTCCAAAAAAAAAAATTCGAGGGCGCTGCTCCCGAATCCCCGTGGGCCCCCCACCCCTTCAACACCGGGACCCCCCTACTTTGAGAAGCTGGCTCCGCCCCTGAGTGTGTGTGTGTGTGTAGAGACCGCGGCGTAGCTTGGTAGCAAGACCCCAATTTACGTAGTCATGCATGCCAACTAGTAAAACTTTGAATGTTTTTTGTGGTCGGCAGCAATTTTTCCTCATTTAATTTGCACTGTCTATTGACTGCTTTCTCCTTTAAGCTACGTAGTATTGTCATTCAATCGGAGCTATGATTTTTCACGAAATTAAATAATTAATTATAAGATCTAGAAATTGATCAAGTTTAAGTAAGATTTGTTGTTCAACTTCTTTTTTATTCAATTAATAAGAATGACATTGAAAAATATTGTTATCCGATTTTTATTTGGTCCGCAGTTCGCAAAGACAAGAATTAATATTTGATATTGTTCATCCAAGAAAATGGTGTCGAGTTTTTTATTACTCTATGTACGAGGGTTTGATAGATTTTTTTTTTTTTAAAAAACTAGCGAATGCATGAGCGTTGCACGTGTGGTGGGTGATGTAGTATAAACAAACATTCTTCGGATTGATAGACTTTATGTAGGTCTTTATGTTCTAAGGTTCGAAATGGGCATAATCCTTCAAAGATGATTCATGCTATGTTTCGAAAAATTAATATGATAGACAGACACATAACTATCATCCATGAGTACACATGAATCATAATTTTAGCATATGTTAATATGTCTCTGCAAGCACAATTTTCGTTAATAGATAAAGATTCATGAAATGCATCTAATTAGGAAATGCAAAATAATCTCAATCAGTCATCAAGTACCTTAACAAAATCCATATATTCTATTCATTAAAGATGATCACCAGACAAGATAAAAATGTGTTCGACAATTTTATTTTCAATATCTTACACATGTTCAGAATCATCATTAGCCATATTCCTTTTGAACAAGATAGGCGTTTTCCTGCAATTACCACAAATAAGTAAGGCATAATAGAGAATATATAATTTTTCTAGTTGAAATCAAGGCATGCTAAAACTAGCACTTGGTCTAATCTGCCGAGTGAGAGGTGGATGGAGAGGAAAAAATGGGCACTAATATGATTTAAAAAACCTTGGGAGTAATTTTTTATTATTTTGACATATGAAGCACTCAACACCACTTACAATTACAAAAATCACCCAGTGGGCAAAAAATATAAATGCATTTTGCAATTTGTGATCGTGTCTTCGTGCTAGACTTGAACTATATTTGTTCTCATTTTTTTTATTTGGATAAGAACATTTTATAGCTTAAAGAATTTTAGTTTTTTAAAAAGTTATCAAATCCTAATAACATTTAGTAAAATTATTTAAGACGTGTTTGTATTCAATGGTTACTAGTCTAAACAAACAAAATGTTCACGGTCGAATAAAAAATTCATAACTTTTTTCAAAAAAATAAATTACTTTTATCACACATTATTACAAAAAATCATAATAATTATTGTTCCTATTTAACTTAAATAAATGCTCCAATCTCAATCAAAAGTAAAAGATGTTTTAAGAAATAAGAAAAAGAGAAGGAAAAGAACAAGAAAAAGGCTAAGACACAGTGCCACCAAGTGGGCACAATTCCTGCTCAGCTATTACAGCTCGGCTTGTAATGAGAAAAATGGCTTATGAACAGTAGTTAGATTGAAAAATAGTTCAATAGAATATTGTGAATAAGCTTGCCTTTTTCATTTTTAAGAATCCAATATTTTATTGTTGTGATTTGGTTTAGAGAATGAAATTATGTATGGAAAAGTGATTTTCGTGTCAAATTCGACCAAATATTCAGACTTTACCCGATTGTCAAATTATGAATATAAATAGGCTAACTTATTTTGCTCGTCGAATAGATCGTCGTAGTATATTTGGAAACTCAAAATCAATTCCAGATAAATAAGAATTGTGGCTATCTCCATCGCTCATCTCGCTCGAGTGACAGTCTAGCGACAAGTTAGCGAGAGAAGTTTTGATCAAAATGTGTCATTCAAATTATATGCTTGAAATCAAATACACCCTAAGATCTATATCTCATTTGTCTTCGTCATGCTCCTCGTTATGAGCGTGTTTCACAATTCGTGAGTTTTGCTTGTTACGTATAAGTCTTTCTTTAAATTATAATTAAATAATAAACCACTAAAAGACCACATACAAGCCCATGGTATCAAGATAAACATTATATAAAAATAAAACTAGCTGCAGCAAGTTCAACAACTAGTGAAATTTCATATGAACACTTGGAAGTTGGAACATATTAATTAATATAATTAAAGTACTATTGGTTTACTTGTCTTCTTTTATAACCTAATGTGCATTTTATACTATTATTGTAAATTTCACTCACAAGTCGCATTGGATCATCAGGATGCATGTACACATGTTTGACTTTGTACAATTTCAAAATGTTGACCAGGTTTTTAATTTCATTTCAGGAGTCAAAGTGTTTATATTGAAGGCCACAAGTCAAGGTCCAAACTCTTGTTAATTGAATAATTTTGTGCGAATATTAATGTGTTTGAATTTGTATAAACTCTTAAGAAAATTACTTGATAATGTAGTTTGCAACATTTAAAAAGAGGCAGGTTGGGATTTTTTATTTTTTTTAGCTCACCATTTATTAGTCTAACAAAACACCCTCTTGTAATTAATATTGGTTTATAATGAGAAATTATATACATTTAATAAGAATCCTTGACCCTATTTTTTCCCAAGGTTGAGGTAAAAAAAAAAAATTAAAAAATGCCTCGTTAATTTCCTAGCAATTTTGCTGAAATTAACTACATACATACATACATATAATGCAGAAAATTCCAAAAATTTTACCTATTTATTGTAGATATATGGTTATAAAGTAAGTAATAAATGCAAGTTCTTGAGGCTTAAGCTACTCCTATTAATAATTAATATTGACCGTGTATGATGAAATTTCAAGTTAAGCTCCTGTTTGGGCCATATTTTTCTTTTCATTCTCATTCTTCTACTCATTTTCAATCACACATTTTTTAATAAAATAATATTTTCTATCACATCAATAACTTTTTCTTTTTTTCAACCACATATTTCCCATCACATCAACCAAAAAAATGCATTTTTTTGAAAATAATGTGCAACAAACGGGGGCTTAATATCATATCAGAATCCGATAAATTCTAATGATCAAATGAAATTTAAGATTAGTGGTCTCAAATAAGCTATCGTCTTACGGGGAATGATAAGGAGTAAATCCTACAATAGATATAGATAAAAATAAATAACCAAACATATAATAATGTTAATCTTTTTAAGATATAAATTGAAATTTAATATTTGTACTATCTTCAAATTAATGGAATAATGAAGCCAGATTTGATAACAAAAAGCAATACATTAGTGCTAATTACAATGGATGGAAAGAGAAAATCTTGAATTTGACAATAATGAAGCGTACACTCTTCCATTTTCCATAGCATCATCATTCATGCCTATTGACAAACTTTATTTCATTTCCTTAGAGTTTCTTCTTCTTTTCTTGGATGTTTCCTTTTTCTTTTTCTTTCTTTATATCTCTATTTTTTTGTGATTTTTTTCCTATTTCCATCTCATTGACTGCCTAAAACTAGCTTAGCCATCACAACCAAATGAGAATGAGAGGTTCATGCATATTTTCCACTCTCTCTTTCTCATTCTTTCTATGTGGAAATGGAGAGACGTTGTGAATTGTCGCTTTTAGTTGAAATGAATACGTATACCAGAATACAAGAATTTCTATGTAGAATAAACAAATCTTCCATTTTTGTGTTGTAGTAAAAGAATAACTATGAGAAATTACAAGTGCAAGGACGTTCTCTTGCATATCTATATGTAATTGGTGTGATGAACAGATCAAATGATCTTATAAGGTTGTATTTGGCACATAATAAAATTGTATAAAAAATTTAACGTAAAATTGTAATGAATTCTGCTAGATGAATGTCATTTGCGCTATGACTCACGGAGCATGGAGATGAGTTGAGACCTGATAATTAAGAAAAGATACAATAAAATGATATTCTTTTAGACCAAAAATAAAATAATGCTACATCTTAATCTGCCATAATACCATCTAATTACTAGTACTGTCCATATATTATAATTTTTAACTAAATTTCTCATTAAGCCCCTGTTTGAGCCAAATTGAAATTTTCATACTCATTTTCAACCATACATTTTTCAATAAAATAATATTTTTTATCACATCAATAACTTTTTCAGCCATGCATTTTTCATCAATTTATTGTTCCAAAATACATTCTTCCAAAATAATGTGGCTCAAACACACCCTAAGCCTATGTTTGAGCCATCATTTTCATTATTGTACTCACTTCCAACCACATATTCTTTAATAAAATAATATTTTACATCACATCAATAATTTTCTCTTCTTTTTCAACCACACATTTCTCATCATATCACTATTCAAAATCAATTCTTCCTCAAAAATATCTAAACCAAACAAGCTCTTAATTTCACATTTAACACCCATTTTGGGCAAAAAATTGATTTTTGAATAGTGATTTTTTCAACCACACATTCTCTATTATTCTACTATTCCAAAATACATTCTTCCAAAATAAAGTGACTCAAACACACCCTAAGTCTATTTCGACGCACCAAGTGCAACCTAAATGAGTAGTAATTAACGAGATATACAATATATATTTACAACTTAAATGAAAATTTATTAAAATGTTCGGATTACAGAAAATTTGAGTAATTAAATTTGAAGAAGAACTGAAGTTGCACCGAAGTTTATGAATCATTTGAACGAAATTTCCATTCTATAAGAATGTAATTACTAGCTAATTCCCATTTATTAGTTTTATAAAACAAAAAATTGAAAATCAAGGAATGCATTTTCTTATTCTTCTAGCATAAGCCTCATTTAGTCAACTCACGTGCTATTAATAGGGCCCACCTGTCCTCATATTTCATGCAAAATTCCCTATAAATACCTATGCTCCCTACGTTCAAACTCCATCATCCATTGTCTAATTATCAAGTAAACCTTGAGCACATAAAATTATGGCTGTATACTCCAAGAAGATTGGCATTATTGGCGGTGGCATTAGCGGCGTAGCAGCCGCCAAACAGCTCTCGAAACACGAGCCGGTTGTTTTCGAAGCCACCGACTCTCTTGGAGGAGTTTGGAAACATTGTTCTTATAGGTCTACAAAACTCCAAACCCCTCGTTGTGACTATGAATTCTCAGATTTTCCTTGGGAACAAAGAGACAATTCGAGTTTCCCGTATTCTGGGGAAATTCTCGATTACTTGTACTCTTATGCTGAGCATTTTGATGTGCTTAAATTTGTAAAATTTAACACAAAGGTGGTCGAAATCCGGTTCATCGGTGAGTGGGAATCGAAATCTGATGAATATGGAATCCCCTTGCCTGGAAAACCGGTCTGGGAAGTTGGTGTGCAGACCAATAATTCCCAATCCATTCAGGTATTTGCAAGGAAAATTATTTGATTTATGTGGGAATCCATGCTTTCACAAGTATTAATTTTTTGCATTAATTACAAAGTTATAATTTGCTTTGCGTTAATTTGACCACTTCTGCAGTGGTATGCATTTGAGTTTCTGGTGATTTGCACCGGAAAATATGGCGATATCCCTGTGATACCGAAACTCCCACAAAACAAAGGCCCTCAAGTGTTTCAAGGACAAGTTTTGCATACTCTAGATTATTGTAAACTCAACCAAGAAGAATCTACACAATTGCTCAAAGACAAGAAGGTCATAATCTTCGGCTACAAAAAATCCGCCATTGATTTAGCAGTCGAATGTGCAGAGGCAAACCAAGGTAATTACAATACACAATAAATGCTAACTAGGAAGATTATTTTATGGGCTGATTAATTAATTAATTCTTCATAGCAAGCCCTCCCACATAGCCATACTATTTTTATTTTTATTTTTCTCTAATTCGAATGAAATTGACACGGCATTTGTTTCTTTTCAGAATAATTTCTTGCCTGATGATCAGTCAACTTTCCATATTTAGTTAAAGCAATTGTTTAACGATTTATAAGGAAAATAAAAAGCTGGGTCAATTAGGGTCATATTATACTACTGGTAGGCTGGTAGCTAATAATTGAGCATATGATGATGTGGTGTTTGGCCATGTTAGACAAAATTAATTTCTTAAGCTTTTAGTAGTTAATTACTCTTTAATATATAAAAAATAAAAAGTCAATTTTCACAATATATACTTGGCTCTAGTTGAACAGAACAAAAAATTCTAAAACGTGCACAAAATTGTCTTGTTAACTTTTTCCTATCGTGGAAAATTTTTCTTTCGAGCCCGGCTGCTAATTAATTGTGGTGGAACATTTGTTTGCGTTGTAGGTCCACAAGGCAAACCTTGCACGATGGTCGTACGAACCTTACATTGGACTGTTCCACATTACTCTATATGGGGTTTGCCATTTTACCTGTTCTATTCAACTAGGGCATCCCAATTTCTACATGAAAGACCAAATCAAGGATTCCTTAGGTCCCTCCTTTGCCACTTGATGTCTCCTATGGTAACTCACTCACTCTTGTCTTTTTCATTTTCTTTTTTATTTTTTTTTGGCTTTTTACTAAAAGAGGTCGAGCTGATAATTTCTCATTTACAATGGTTTTACTGATGACAGAGACGGGCAGCATCGAAGATAATTGAGTCCTATTTGACATGGAAGCTTCCCTTGGAGAAGTATGGATTGAAACCCGAACACCCTTTTGAGGAAGACTACGCGTCTTGTCAAATGGCTATCTTGCCTGAGAATTTCTTCGTGGAGGCTGATAAGGGAAATATTCGCTTCAAACGAGCTTCAAAATGGTGGTTTTGGGAAGGAGGAGTTGAATTCGACGATGGAACCAAATTGGATGCCGATGTTGTGATTCTTGCGACTGGTTTTGATGGCAAGAAAAAACTCAAAACTGTTGTTCCCGAGCCCTTCCGCAGTCTACTTGAATTCCCCTCTGGAATGATGCCCTTATATAGGTATCGTCTAACACAATCTCAAAACGGCCATTTCAGTTCCTCATCAAATAAGCAACACTAATCCATTATAATCTTTCTCTATGCTGACAGGGGAACAATCAATCCATTGATTCCTAACATGGCATTTGTAGGTTATGTCGAGAGCGTTTCAAATCTCCATACAGCGGAGATACGCTGCAAATGGCTATCTCGACTTGTAGACGATCAATTTAAGCTCCCGAGTGTGGAGAAAATGCTTGAACAAACAACAAAAGAGATGGAAATTATGAAGAAAACAACAAGGTTCTTCAAGAGAAGCTGCATTTCGACTTTTAGCATAAATCATAGCGATGAAATCTGTGAAGAAATGGGATGGAGATCATTGAGGAAGAACAACTGGGTTGCTGAAGCTTTTAGCCCGTACAACAGCCAAGATTACGACGAGAAAAAATGAAAGAATACTACTTGCTCGACTCTACACTGTAGCCTGTGCGTGCTAACTTTATTTGTTTTCTGATGTATTTATTTTACTACAAAATAAATGAAATAATGGGGGCAATTTTCATATATAATGTACTAGAAATTGAAATTTTGTTTTCATGAATAAATTTAGTGTAATTGTTCAGCGACTCTCTCTGTTCTTCCCATTCGAACAATAGGCCTTAAATAGCACTAAAATACAACACATTATCCAGTTCCAAATTGAGGTTCAATCCTCTTTACAGAAAACTAATTACAAGAGAGAGAAATTAAGTTTCACAGCTAAGGGTATCAGAAAAGTAATCCGGATTAATAGTTAAGCACTTTGAAGAAACTTCAAGGTTTCATCGATATGCTTTTCAGGTTGGAACTGATTGTTATAGATAAGTCGAACTACTCCATTCTTATCAAGAACATAAGTTTGCCTTCCAGGCAAAGCGCCAAATAGGTCTGATGGGACGCCCCACTCTTTTCTTACTTTGTTACTCTCATCACTCAGCAATGTAAATGGAAGCTTGTATTTCTGTTTAAAGGCCTACAACACAACAATGTGAGCACCTCAGTCAGTTATAACATGGTAGGAATGTGTGGAGCAAAATTCTTAAATGAGTCAATTAAAACAAAGTTGATAACTAAATCAAATATTATTTGCAAAAAATGCAATATTGTCTTTTTGAACTGAACCCCAATTGCCTGTGCTACTAAAGTCATGTACTCAATATCAATAAGTGCCATATATGCAGCCTGTGACTATCAATCTGCAGCATGCTGTGGAAATTGACAAAGAATATCTGGTGTCTGTCAATTAAGACTTGAAAAAAGTAACCGCCAATTGTGACTTTTCGTTGGCAATTTACGGTTCTTATTGATAAGTGCATTTTAGGCCGTTAAATATGAATATTTGGGAGTATTTTCGATGAATTATGGCTTAATCTCTCATATATATTGTTTGTTAGGTAAAACTCGATGTTTGAAAGTGAATTTGGAAAAAAGTAACGAAAACTGGCTAAAAAGAATGTTTTTTAAAGTTCAAGAACCAAAATTGTAAGAGCTTGTTTGGTAGGGCTACTAATCAGATTAAAATTGAAAATATGCCGTTGTTGAGTCTCACTTGTCTAATAAAAGTCAACAATAACGACTAGTTTTTCAATTTTAATCCGATTTTAATCTCTACCAAACACCCTCTAAATATTTAAAAGTTGATTTGGACCAAAGAACAATGATTTGAGACTATACGGAATATTGGATATAATTGGAAGATGAAGGACCAAGATTTCATGAATTTGAATTGAACAAAAGGAAGAAAGCTGGGACCATACACCATGCGATTGCGTGGGGTAAACCTCCAACGATGGCAACCTTTAATTTTGACCAACCAAGAGCAGACTGAGGAAGCGATGCTACCGCAAGCACTAGGCCCATGCAATCACATGGGCCATTTTTAGATTGAAGGGACTGTTTCCTTATTCTGTTAAAACTCTTCATGGAAAGGATTTTTTATGTGATTCTTGACCTAATTTCGGCCTCTTTAATTACAGAATTTGGGCAATCATTGAAAAAACCTCTCACACCTCTCTCATATCATAAAATTCATGCACATCTTACAATTAAGGGAGGCCAATATACCATATTTCGAAGAGAATAACAAATCTAGCACGGATTTGAAGGCAAGAAACATCAAGAAATTTAAGAATCAAAGCTTGGGATTGAAGATCAAGAACAAGAAATTGATTCTACATATTTCTTGTGTCATTGTTGTATTACCATTAGATACATGTTAGGCTAGCTTTTCTGGTAGGATGAATATGAATTTTATTATTTGATTATTTTTACTTCAAAGACCAAGTAGTTTAGTTAATTTGTGTTCTTGATTTATCTGGCGTGCCTTGTTGAATTATTTAAATACTTACGCACCATTTAGGTAATTAGTTACTTATTATGTTTTAGGGATGTTTATGGTAGGTTTATAACTTTACATTTTCAACACACGGGCAACAAATATGAGGAATAGCATAGTATAGATAATTGTGAGATTTAATGCATTACTTTGTATATGAACTTGAAATAGGAATATTATCGGATCGAGTTTAGAATATATTTAACTTACCTTAAGAGAGATAGTTAAATAAAATTGTGTTGGATGAATATGAACCTTATTATTTGATTATTTTTACTTCAAAGACCAAGTAGTTTAGGTAATTTGCATTCATCGGATCGTGTTTAGAATATATTTAACTTACCTTGAGAGAGTCTGTTAATTAAAATTGGATTATCAATTGTTAAGACGACACAAATCAAACTAGATTGCATAGGTCAAGAATTGAAAATATGATGATAATAATAGGGGGGCTTCAAAATTGTTAGGTTTTTAGTATTAGCGATTATGTGGACAAAATGACTAATCTGTAAATGTTGTAAAAGTCAAGAACCTAGGGTGTAATTTATATAAATAAGGTATACGGTTCGAGGATGAAAAGAGGAGAATCACGGAGCTGCATTTTCGCTACCCTATTGCCTGGACACTGCTCGAGCGACAAAAACAGAATGTCTGTTGCCAGACGTCACTGAGCTCTCGCTCGAGCGATAGTATGTCGCTCGCCTGTCGTCAGCTTCTCGTTCAAGCGACACGTCGATCCAGCAAAACCCTAAGTTGCGTTTTTTAACAGATTTTTCCAGCTCATTCAACCCAATTACTCTCTCATATAAATACCTAAGTCTATGCACGAATTTCTAAGGTGGTAGATTATTATTCTTTTGTCTCATATCATTCTTTAGAGATCCAAGAACACATTCCTTCTTTGTGATTTATTTTTTAGTCTTGAGACCTTTCAACCACACTTAGAGAAAACATCATATTAAATAATCCAAAACACCTACTTCCTAAACATTCTTAGGAAGACATTTTCTCAGTTGGACTTCAGAAGTTTCTGGAGGTTAAGAGAGATTGGACTACAAGTGCAGAAAGAACACAAGACCTTGGAGCAAGTTCTTGAAAATCCACTTGGAAGAGACAATTGAAGATCGGGAAGCTGGAAGAAGACAGCAGATCTTGAAAGTTACAGGAGGTAGATCGAGAAGTCTAGCAGGTTGGCTAGATAGTGTCTACCGTAGCAGATCGTGAGTCTGAAAGAAATAGTAGATCTTGAAGATTACAGGCTTTACAACAGCAGAACTAGTGGAATTTCCTAGGCTGGAAACTGACTGTAATCCATATTGTCTATAGTGGAGGTAACTGGCTTGGTCCCAGAATTTTTACCCAGTTGGGTTTCTCCGTCATCAATATTGGTGTTATTTATTGCTTTCCATATTACAAACTGCGGCATTCAAACTTAGGATAATTGGACGTATATGATTAATTATTTAGAAATAATTAAAAGTGACTTGTTGTTTTTTATTGATTAATTCCGCACGTAGGGTCAAAATTAAAAACGGATAATTTATAACTATTCGGTAACTTAGTAGCAATTAATTTGGTAATCCGCAATTTTCAAAAATCCTAACACATAGCTCATTTTAAATTCAACTTTAAAAATTCGTAAGATAATTTAGATACAAACAAACAAATCTCTTATTTGAATTTGATAACGGATTAATACTATTCAATTTAAGATTTATTCCTCGCGAGACGATACTTTTACTCACTACATTATTAAATGATAACGATCACGTGCACTTGTGGGATTTCACCGAACACTAACCAATGAGCTATTAATTTTAGTTGTGCGCTATAAATATTGTGAACATGACCCAGACATATGTGCTTTAAGACTAGATAAAGAATTGTGATTCTATCCAACGAGGTGAAAATTTAATACCTTGTGGGATGTTGGATCATCCCCACTTATTCCGATAACCTCGGCTCCAGCTTTCTTGAATTTTTCATAAGAATCCCTGAATGCACATGCCTGTAAGAAGGGTCAAAACATTTTGAACTTACTGTCATTCATAAAGTTCGGTGTACTAATTGCTAGATAGAAGTAGATAAATTATAAAGTGGCATGCTAGATTAGAGTGTATAAATTATACGGAAGTTATAAAGGTATACGGTCCAACAACCACAGGGATATGCAGTGAGAATCTTGGAATTTGATACATACTAAGAATTAGTACAAGTACTTATCATTGGGTTACAAGAAACAACATTCTTTTTCACGTGCTGCTAAGAGCCTGTCTCACTTCATTTTCTTAACTTTGTAGTAGACAGTTCTAAGTAAATTAAACTAATCTGATGCACAAAAACAAGTCAATGTCAGGAATGTTTTCCAATAGGTACAATAACATAATATCACAGACCCAAACCTCAATACACCCAAAAACCTATGTATTGGAAAAAAACCTCAAATGGCATGTATGCCGGGAGAGACTACAACTGATCCTTAAGTCCCATCCTCAAGATAGTCTATGACTCGCACAAATTTGGGACGAAGAAAATACAAATGGGTGGCTCCTATTTGCATGTACATGTAACAAGAGACTTTTCACTGCTACTAAATGGGGAATTCACGTCAATCCTATTAACGGTAGGAAAGACAAATTATATTCATTATACAAATCAAATTCCTTTTATATAGGACGTTCCAAAATCAATTTCTAGCTAAAGGTGTATCCTAATTTCATCAATTTCCTTTTTGATGATACTTGTGATACTATGGAACAGCTTCTAGGAAAAGAAAAAAATGTTCTAGCTGCTCGTCCAGGGTTTTGTAATATTTGCAGACATCTTCCTAAAATTTGACCAATTTTGATTTTTGGACCCAAAATGTATTTAAATGTAAAGACCAACGTCTAATCATTTCTTGATTTTCAAGAAAAAATGGAAATATCCTCTAGTTATAGTTCTGGAGGTAACGTTGTTCCCCTCCCTATTGTATTTATTTATTACCTAATCTTCACGTGGTGAACATGCCAAACCTCCATCTAAGTTTGGATAAGAACCAAAAAAAACTCCTTCTTAGACATAGATGGATTTTGATTTAAAAATAAAAAATAAAAATCCACTAATTATGAAAAGGCTGCAGACAATTACAAATTTTGATGCCCTATGATAAATCACAATATAGTTTTGAGGTAGAGCCCAATGGTAATGTTTTATTCACATAATCTGAAAAGAGTAAATTTCCAATATTCATTCTTAAGTGAACAATGAAATTCTAAGAAAAAACAAATTTACCTGTTTGGTACAACCAGGGGTTTCATCAGCAGGGTAGAAATAAACAACCACGGGCTTGCCTTTGAATTTAGAAAGACTCACAGTCTTACCATCTTGATCTTTCAATGTAAATGCCGGTGCCAATGAACCTTCTGTAATCTTCAAAGTTGAAAACCAAGAATCCCATTTCATAAACAATGACTTTAATCAATTCTCAGAATATAAGATATGGACATTTTCTTCTGATCATTTCTCCCTAAAATTACTTAAATCCCATGTCAACTAATATATAAGAGCGCTATTCAGGTTGACATTTAAGATGGAAATTGAGTCCATCAAGTTTAAATGAGCAATTTGGACTGTCTAAAGCTCCAAAGAGCAATCGAAATTCAAGATTGGTATGCTCAAACCAGCCCAGGCATGTTAAGCTAAATCCCAAGCTGATTGAATATCCAAACTATAGCGCACACATAAGAATTGGGCTATTCTTATTAACAATGTTAAAGTTTTAAAATAGAACTCTAAATTTTATAGTACTTACTTCTAATTCAAATTAAGCTTATACAATTCGGAAAATTAACTCTTTCTTGAACTAGAATTCGAAAACCCCAATAAAGAAATTAAAGAAAAGCTGCATTTAATTAAGTAAATGTACCTTAGCAACAATTGAACCCTTCACATAAGAAGTAGATGGGATTGAAACAAGGGATGAATTAGAGAGCTTAAGGCCATGAAATTGCGATTGTGAAGATTTGGGAAGAAGAGAGGGGTTTTGAAAGAATGTAGCTTTTGGGGTATGAGAATGGAGCAGAGAAGGAAGAGCTTGATTAGCAGGGAGAGAAAATGAAGCCATTTTAGTGTTTTTTTTTTCTAAATTTCCTTATGACTGTGACAGAAAAATAGCTGAAGAATGGTGTTTTAGGAAGAAGGATAAGGAAGGTCGATGAGAATAAGGTGGTCTGGTCTGGTTGGGAAATTGAGATAGCTTTTGTGTTGTGCGTGGATGATTGCTGACCTTAACATCAGATTACGAGGTATGTATGGTCATAAAGATTGTTGCCAGATGTGATTCTTTCAAGCATCTTTATTGAAAATCTAAAATAAATAAAAAAATAATTTTGTCATTTTGTCAATGAATTAAATGTTTAATTAATCACTAAAATTGTACATCCATCACGCTTTATTTTTTATTTTTTTATTTTTTTATTTTTTTGGTACCCAGGTATCCCAACTTAGTCAGACTAATTTTCTGGACCACCAGCCACCGGCCCTTC
>CAIGRS010215520.1:0-28518 GCA_903798395.1 Fraxinus floribunda | reverse complement strand
AAAAAACTAACCGAATACAATAAAAGAAACATATTTAGACAAAAATACATCGGGTAATTACCACAAAACGACGTACCTTTCATTTTTCATTTTTGGCAATTTTTAATCTTATTTCCACATTTCATTGCTGAAATCATCATTTTCTCAATTAAAAGCTACGAAATGCCGAATATACATGCTAATTAAATTTAAAAACTGAAAAGAAAAATAAAATATAAATTGGAACTATATTCCCAATTTTTTTTATAAAGTATAAATAAATCCCAAATATAATTTAAAAATGAAAACTTCTTTCTTCCCTTCTGTCTTCGGGCTGCACACCGCCATTTGATTCTGGCTCTGAATCTGATTTTGATTATCAAATATTGTGTTAGTGGCACTTTCAGCCTTATTTTCACCTTTCATGATTGAAATCATCATTTTTTTCATTTAAAAGCTATGAAATGATGAATATACCTTTTATTTAAATAAAACAAAAAAAATTGAAAAGAAAACTAAAAAATAAATTGTAAAGTACAAATAAACCTCAAATATAATTTAAAAATGGAAACCACTGTTTTTCCTTCTTTCTTCGGGCTACGCACCGCCAATTGATTCTGGCTCTGAATCTGATTTTGATTATCAAATATTGTGTTAATGGTAGCAACTAGTGGTGCACCTCTTATAGGGTTGTCTACACCGCTAGAGAATGGAACTGTAGGGGAGTGATTGGTGAAAGAGGCCACAAAATCAAGTGAAGCAAGTATGGGGTTGAAACAAAATAACATTTTCCACGTAGCACAATAATATTGAAAGGTATAAACGTTTTGTGTTAATTACCTAAAATACCTCAGACCGTGAAGTCAAACTTAGAACATCAATCTTTCTACCCTAGAAACCCATGAAAGCAACGAAATATGGATTATTTTTTCTTTCTAGTAATGGCGTGAAATTCTATTGGGGGAATGCTCTTGAAGGTGATTTCAATTTCCTTGTGAAAATGGAAACTATGATAAACACAGACGAACAACTGAAACGTGAAGATTAGTAATTTCCATATAATAATAAAAGGTTTTGGTTCGTAATACATAAATGGATGTTTGCTCGATTTTCTCTCTAACAACGTGATAAATATTTGAAATATATCAAATAATGGGAAATTTTGAAATATCTTATTAATAAAAAAAGAATATAACATTTTTGCAACCTTAACACATATTTATATAATCTAAAAAAATTTGTAATCATATTGAGATTATACCCTTAAATTAACTAAGAATAAAAAAAAGTTAAAATGGACCCCTAAACGATAAAATTTGACTCCAAAATTCTGACAATGTTGACACCCACCAAAATCGTGCATAATTGAAAAAGGCTTCCGGATTGTACTCAAAACAAAAAATTGGCACACGAACTGAAAGTTATGTGTATTTTTGTAGATACTTCTTATTTCTAATTGGTTTGGGATTTTTCCTTCTAATTGATCTAC
Organism: Fraxinus floribunda; assembly: GCA_903798395.1. Classification (NCBI taxonomy): domain Eukaryota; kingdom Viridiplantae; phylum Streptophyta; class Magnoliopsida; order Lamiales; family Oleaceae; genus Fraxinus; species Fraxinus floribunda. The sequence goes on along the minus strand of CAIGRS010215520.1, from coordinate 27,050 downwards.
ATCAAGAAGTCTCAATCACTTCACGATCCAATATTTAGGATGATAACTCAAAATCAAACGAGTACTTCTAAAATAGACAAATCAAAGTTCCAATTCCAGAAATCGGTAAATCTTAAAATGCATAAATGAGATGGGTATAAAATTCTAGAAATCAAAGCTCATTATATGAAAAAATTGGAATTTAAATCTAAGGTTTTAAATTTGAGACAAAACATTTGGAATTGGAGAAAAAAATAAAAAAATTAAATAAAATAATAAGAAATTATAACTGAACCTTCAGTGAGCTCGTCTTTAGATCCTCCTTTAGGGTCTGTTTGGTATAAATTTTAATCTAATTAAAATTGAAAATATAGCTGTTATTGGTTCACACTCATCTAATAAAAGTCAACAATAACGATCAGTTTTTCAATTTTAATCTCTACCAAACACGCCCTTAGTCCTTTGGGTCCTTGAACTTCCACCTTAGCAATAGTAGCGAAGTAGATTTAATAGCATAGACAAGACATAGAGAAGCAGAGAGAGGGATGGGATGTCTCCAATTTAGCTCGTGTTTGTTTGTCTATCATTATTTTAAAGTTTTTTTTTTTTCACAAGTTTATTTTCAATAATATATTCTCACAATAAAATATTTTCCACGTTAATTCAAAACTTTTTCTACTTTTTAACCACACGTTTCCAATAACCCATTATTCCAAAATTAATTTTTATTAAATAATGATAGACAAATGGGAGGATTGCTTTGGGATTGGACTAATGGTCAAGTTTTAATTGCGTTAGGCTAATGCGTTAATGGGCACACATTTGCTTTGTTTTGCATGAAAATTGTCAATAAAAGTGAATTTTTTTTTTTATAATGGTTGATAGAATTTGTTGCCNGAAAACAAAATCAAGAAAATGTGCATCAAATGGTTGTACATAGAAAAAGGTGGAAAACGTTTTTCCTGAAAAAATTTACATATCAAACAGCTTTTTAAGGGTGGAAAAGGAAAATATTTTCCTTTTCCATGGAAAATTAGGCTATCAAACGGACCCTAATTCTTTAAGAGTGCGTTTGATTGGTATGGAAAATATATTTTAGAAAAGAAAATATTTTCATTGTTTTAAGGAAAACAAAAACCTACTCTCCCCAAAGAAAATTAGGCATATTTTTAAAAGTTGGAAGATATTTTTTAATGAAAAAAATAATAACAATCAAACACTTTAAAGTAGGAATTTGAGTGAAAATTTGAAATTTTCTATGAAAAATAAATGCAATCAAACACAACCTAAATAAAATTTAAAACTTGTCAAATTCATGGGAAAATGATGGTTGCAATCTCTAAGCTTTGAGACGAGCAATTGCAAAATCAAAAATTTTAGGGGTTGTTCTTTTCGTGTTTCAATTTCGTGTTTAATTCATTTTCAATTTTGAGTTTTGTAGGTTTGTTTTAAAATTATTGAAAATACGTTCTTTTTGTCATTGTGGAAAACTGCTTCTCAAAACAGAAAAGTGGAAAACGCGTTTACTTTGAATTTTTTTTAGAATAATTTATTCAAGAAATTTGATTATTCAATAAATTTTAATACTTTAATATGAATATAGTATTAAATAACATATAAATTTTGAAATCGATGAATCTTGAAATATTTTTTACTATATATAAAAGACACAACTTAAATTAAATTAGGCAAAACAATTCAATCGATACGATTAAAAGTTCATGTGTCATGACAAAACAAGCAGATATTAAACAAAATATAAAAGAAATCCACGGAATCATGTACGCCGTCTTGAGTAGTCATTCAACATGTGTGTAGCAAATTGATCTCTGACTCGTTCCCATTTGAACTGTTTGGCTAGTATCAAAATGTATGACTTCTTGATCTTGACCTGACTCCGATATATCTTGAAACTCCATATTCTTCTCCGAATACTCAGCGAACAACCTATCTAAAGCGTGCTCCGGACGAATAAAGTTGTGTATTGTGTAACATGCAGCTGAGATTTGTCTTTGCTTATTAAGTGGATAATTGGTAATCAATTTCCAAAATAGGAAATCTTGCATTTAAAACTCCAATGCAATGTTAAATAATGTTACGACATGAGTAGCGTCTATAATTGAACAATTTTTCCTTCCCACGTAGTCTTCCCCGTCCTAATGCAACGTTCAATAATGTTACGACATGAGTAGTGTCTATAATTGAACAATTTTTTCTTCCCACGTAGTCTTTCCCGTTCAACATAGTCACGCATATTGTATCTCTGACCTCGATAAAGGACAAGAAATTCAGGCATGTTTGGATAACCATAATCAACAAAGTAAAATTGATCTACAAATAATAATAATAATAATAATAACAAGACTTATATAGTGTAACACTGTAGATACATTCACAATAATGTTTAATATAAGAGAATATACATTCCCGTGGCATTGAAAAATTGCTCGATCTTCTTGTGAGCGTCAACGAATACTCGCGAATCATTAACAGTGTCTTCCCAGTCAGAATACACAAATGTGAATTTCATATCGAAATCATAGATCAACATCACATTTTTGTGTTACATTAGTTTTCCTTCCACGAAAAGATGTTTGTATCAGTGTAGGTGCCCAACTTGCAACATGTGCACCGCATATCATTTTCATAGCTAGAAATAATCACAATTCTAGTAAAGTGAATAACGTTCTAGTTTATGGGCTTGTCCAGCTCATGTTTCAATTACATGTGACCAACTATCTTGACGCCTTGAAGCGATGGCAAGAAATGTGTGTATTAACACCACTTAATTGTCGCATTTGAAATATGCATGGGCATGCTGCATGCATTTGGAACTATTCCAATAGAGGAGAAGTGGATATTTTGGAGAAACAGTAAAATGTAGAGAGGCTAGCCGGTGAGAGAAAAATAAATCTACAAAATGATTGAGAGGAAACCCTTACTTGGATACTAAAAGGGAAGATAACAGAATCCGAATCGATTAGCATGGAACATTTTCTTTTCCAAGTGTAGTATTCAAATATTCAAGATGTAATTTTATTTTCCGGTGGAGTGAATTATGTTTTGATTTATAGGCTCCTCCATATCGTGTTTCAGTAACTAGTAGCAACCGACTATTTGATGACAAAATACATGCGAACTGAGCACCGCTTAACTTAGGCATTGCACTGAAAACGACAAACATTATTTTGCTATTAACATTATACTTTAATTTGACTGCCCACCAAATGGCATAGATTATGTGCAGTTTTAAGTTTAGATAAATGAAATTTCTCACACCCGTGCTCGAAATGACCTTATTCTACTTGATTTGGCATAATGTACATGGCTCTATATCTGTTTGAACCCAATGCTATTCCTTTTTCGTCATTCAATCTCCTAAATATTTACGTATTACAATTCTGCTAACCTCTTTAGTGTAGAAACTCAAGAATATATATAGGGATGTAGGAGAGCACTTAGGGGCGTAATCTATGGATGAGGATGCAAGGCCACATACATCTAGCTATGTCAACGAGTCGAGTCGAACCAAGTCCGAGCCCAAAAGAAAAAGCTCGGGCTCAGCTCGAGTTTTTTTGTACCGAGCTTTTTTGGCCCCGAGCAGAGTCGAGCCCGACAAAAAAAAATGAGGCTCGACCCGAGCTTTTTGCCCGAGCCTTAGCTGCCCGAACCGAGCCGGCTCGGATTTTTATTTTATTTTTATATCAAATCTACATTTTTTACATAAAAAATTTAAAATTTGTACAATTTATACATGTTATAAATTAAATAAAAAAAGCTCGGGTTCGGCTCGAGCTTTTTTGGGCCCGAACCGAGCCCCGACCAAAAAAAATGAGGCTCTGCCCGAGCCTTGGCTCGTTGTAACCAAGCCCGAGCCGGGCTCGACTCGAGCTCTTTTTGAGCCGAGCCGGAGCCGTGCGAACCAGCGAGCTTTTTTGTCATCCCTACATACATCTTTGTGTTGGTTTAGTTCGAAAGGGCCTTCTGAATGGAGTAATTCCATGACTCAGACTAATTTAAATTAATTTCAGAATAATTTGCTTAGTGTGTGACTCGTTCGCGCTAGGGACGTTATCTATGGGCGGGGATGCAATGTCACAAGTGCATGGGGGAGAGGTTAAGATAAAGGAATCACGTATGCTTTTTAGACATGTGTTGTTTATCATGTGTACGAAGAATAAGACATTTTTTGACAATGTTAAATTGACTTTTTCATTAAAAAAAAGTGCTCTCTAACGTAAAAAAAAAAAATCTTCTTCAATTTAGGACCTGTTCATGATTTATTTTTTGAGAATTATTTTCAGAAAAAAATAAATAAATTCATTTTTGGAAGTGTACGGTTCAACTTCATGCTACCCAATTTCGCAGCAAATCATGGCATGACTAGGAATGCCGTCATCTTCATAATCTCACCACCTCGTAATCCAAGAAAACCCTCTCTTCACTTCGGAAACCTCGAAAAAAACCCATTGGTTCCCTTCCCCTCCAACCATTTACAAAACGCCACGTCACAATTTTGGTTCAGATTTTCCATCACTTCGCGAAAATACGCCAAAAGCCCTTTTTCTAGTTATCGCTTTAACACATTTCTCTCGTCAAATGTGCACATTGCAAACTCGCCTCGCCGAACATCTGAACCCACACAAATCCACTCACTTTCTCTCTCTCTATCTACATATACAGTGAAAGTATATACTATCTGTATGTATATACGTGTTGTTCTGGTGTTATTAGTTTGATAGACGACGGCGTTTGAAGCTAGGGTTTTCGGTTTGAGGACTAGGGTTATGAAGGAACTAGTGGGCGTACGATTCGGGTGGAATTGAGAGGTCAACGGTGTGAATTTCGTCTCCGGATGGAGGGAGGTAGCGTCTCTAGACTTAGTTCTTCTGGTACTCTTCATTTCCTTTATTCACTTCGATAGAGTGTAAAACTCAGTTATTAATTTGGGCCCTTTTGTGTATTTACTGAATGGCATACTTGTAATTTAGTAGGCTGATTTCAGATAGTATATAAGGGATACTTCTTCTCTTTCATTTACTTGATTTCCATTAATTGAAGTTTACAGAATTATTTCACCTTTGAGATTCTCTCTCCCTTTTTCTCACGGTTTTTCGTAGAATTTTCAATTCTATTCAGCAGAGGCGACTTGAAGTTAGAAGTTTAGTCTTGTTTGTATATTGGTGTCAAATATGGTGAGTTGAGATTGAATGAAAAGTAGATGTATTGAGAATTTATGGTTCATCTCCCCCTGTCACAGCCTTCTTTGAGAAAAAAATGTTCGTGCAATTTAGTTTTTTAGCAAGATGGTTTTTAACCTTCAGTTGAATTAGGTTTTTGTTGTTCAGCGGTTATTGTTTTTAACCTTCAGTTGAGTTAAGGTTTTTCCTATGATGTTAATTTTCTGGTACCTTATGGCAATATTTTTGCTATGCCTGTCGTTGATTAGTATCGTGAGGATTTCTGTTGTTTTGTTCTATGTTTGTTTATGCTGGTTCATGGTGCTTGAATTTGGAATTTTATGTGAATTTTTAGATTATGATGCTTTTATAAATTTTTGGTTCTTTTGATCTGTTTCACAGTATGCTAGAGAGAGATGATTTTTTTTTCTGGTATTCACATTTCAATGAGTTTGCTTATGATCCCTTTTTTGTAACACACTAGCATATTTGCAGGAACTGTTTAATTTTAGTGAACATATGTACATGGGCCAGTGACTTGTAGAAGTTGAAAAGTAATTTTCTTTACTGCTTTTGTTAACTGAAAACTTGTTAGGATGGTATGATCATGAGATGATAATTTTTATTTCAACTAGAAATTGCTATATATGCCTGAGTCCATGTTTAAATATTCTTGGTCAAGTGGTGTTTAACATAAAGTTAAACTTAACAATAGGAAAGAGGGGAGGGAAGGGTTTAGATTAGGACTGAATTTATAAATATCTAAGAAGATGCTGAATAGAAAGTGCAGTACATCTTTTGTGTTCTTCCGTGGTATTTTCCGCTTTACACATTTATCATTCCAATAAATGTATTATCTAATGAACTGGAAGTTGTGTCTAGTCATGACTATATGGTGACTGGTGAGTATTTTGCAAAAAAACTCACCAGTTGGAATTGGAAACTCTTAAATGGATACCTTAATTATTACATCCTTCTTGTGGGATCTTTTGACACTTGAATTGCATAATTTGGAGAGATACTTGGTTCTACTTTTGAGAACAGGATGTATACATCTATTGTTTTATAATTTTGCGCAGATGGTTATTTACCCTGCTCAGATCATACCATGGTAAGGTTGGCCATGGAATCTATGTAATATGAGTAAATTTCCCTCCTGTATTTCTGATCTCCCTTTCTCGCTGGATCTTTGCCTTTTAGGGAAATACAGATGGATTATAATGACAATGACTATGAAGGCCAGAATCTTCATTTAGCTGGTGAAGATAGCTCCAGAATATCTTCATTTTTGTGCCCATATACTCTTCCTAAGTTTGATTTTGACGAAAGTCTCCAGGGGCATTTAAGATTCGACAGTTTGGTTGAAAACGAAGTTTTTCTTGGAATTGCAAGTCAGGAAGACAATCAGTGGATTGAAGATTTTTCTCGGGAAAGCAGTGGAATTGAGTTCCAGCCCAGTGCTGCAGAATCTTGTTCCTTGCCAAGGCGTAACAATGTCTGGTCCGAGGCAACATCGTCTGAATCTGTTGAAATGTTATTGAAGGCGGTTGGACAGGAAGAGATGGTCCCAGTTGAAGCTATAGTAGAGGAAACAGACCCAGGTGATGAATATTGTGGCATGATGGAACCAATGGAAACTAACCTGAAGCAGGATGACAAAATTGTTGGCGCCAAGGATCCCAATCAGACATTAACGCCAGGTGAACATCACAGAGATGCTTCTGCGTTGAATCAGAGTGCAGGAGTCCTAGGTGTTAATGTGGAATGTTCCATTCCAGCTGAAGGGATGAAAGATACTGCTGATGATAGTTTAGAAGCTAATAGTGAGAACAGTAGTTTAGGTGAGACTAGGAAAATTTTGAGGAGTGATTCAGAGTGTATTAATGATGGTCAAGGGGAGCCCAGTACTTCTAGAAATAAAATGCAACAAAATGATAATACGGAGAGCTCTTTGCAGAAAGTTACTGTGAGCGTTGGGGAGTTGAATGATTTGGACATGGTTTGTGATATTAAAACTGTGAGTTTGAGTGGTTTGGATAAAGATATTTGCAAGAGATCTGAGGTAGATACGAAAGAGTTGAATACAGATGACAAATTGTTGGGTGGAAGTGATGCTGAAACTGTTAACTCAAAGTTGAGTTCTGCTTTTGGGGTTGCATCAGAGATAGGATCTATAGAAGAGCGTTCAGTTGAAACCAGTAAACATGGGGATCCATCTAGTGTTCTGGAGAAGGGAGATTCTTTGTTGCTGCCATTAGAACGGTGCAAGGAAGATAATGCTGACCCTGGGGATGGTAGCATATGTGCAGCTGTGGCCCTCTCTGTGGTCACAGAGGTCAAACAGCAGATCTCTGGTGAAAATAAGTTAGATGAAGGGTCATCTGTTTCCATTCAACCAGAATGCTGTATTGAGCATACTACAGAAAGCAGAAAGGCTGATGCCCTTGAAATCTGCTCCACATCTGAGCCAAAGAGGGCTTCTGCTATTCCACTGCCTTATGGACAGAGGAGTTCTATTGATAAAGAAGATACTCATAATGGAAGTAACAAGCTGCTGGAGGCTTCACCTACCACTTTTGAGGTTTCCATGTTATCTGAGGTAGAAGGCAATCCGTCTGAACAGGATAATGAAACCCTTGTTAATCCTGCAAACAAGCTTGATAATTTGACAGTTACATCCCTTGTTGGTGGACGTGTTGGGGAAAATCCAAAAATTGAGGATATGAAAGATGCCAGTGATGTTGCTGGGATGCATACAGAGGACTTAAATGATGCAGATCATAATGGCTCGTCTGTTCTGTCTGGATCCATGCAAATCTATGGAGAAACCAATCCCTCTATGCAGGCAGATTCTCTCAAATGTGATCAGGGTCTTTCTGCAGGTCAAAAAGGAGATGAGAAGTCTCATTTTGTTTGGAATGATATGGGTTGTGGTGACAACGTCAAAGAGGTAGGATCCACTATTCCAGGTGAGGGAGTTAAAGAAAATATTGGCTTGGTTCCTGGCTCAGCATCCAAAATCCACGTTGGGGAGCATCCAGGTATTATAAACATGTGTCGTGCATCTTCACTCCGAACCCCCACCAATCTTTCTTAATTTTGATACATTTCAATTTGAATCTTTAATGCGTGTTCAGCAAATCTTAAATTATAATTTAAGATGTTCAAACACACTATTTATCAACACATTTTACGACCCACAATTTGTTATCCACTTTATGTCCACATTTCGTGGGACCCACTGCTTAAATTTTAATTTAAGATATAATCACTCTCAAATAAGCACTCAATGTAATAAATTATCATCTTACCCTAATCCTGGCGATTCTTTGCATTGCATCAGTTCTGAACGCTGAGATGGAAGATACAAACTTGGCATCACAGGTTGAGGATCGCAATGAAGAGCTTGAGTTGCCATTAAATGATGTGGAATCAATGCACAAAGATGAGAGCGAAAAAACTGAATTGAAAGTCCCTGAAGAACCAAGGATGTCAATTTTGGAGGGGACCTTTGAAATGACAGATAAGCCAACCCTTGTTTCTGAACCTCAAAAGGCTTCCCCTTGTGACTCTGCTGTGGAAGCAGGATTTAATACAGTTGATCAATCTATTTCTGTGATGGAGACTGCTGATTCTGTAACCTGTGACAAGGCCAGTCAAAAGTTATCTGAAAATTTGGAAGCATGTCCTGTGAATGAAATGATTGTACAAGAAGGTGATTGCGCTGAATCAGCACCTGTTGGGAAGCCAATGGACGATAAGATTGAAAGAAACAATGGAGCAACTTCTTTGATAGATCTAGGTGAATTAATACTTGCCTTTAGGAAATTATGTGGATCAAGTAAAAATGAAAGCACGTGTGGTTTGTGGATATAGATCCCTTTTTCTACACCTGGATCTTCTAGTTGCCATGTTCTGTCTCTTCCATTGACCCACCATAAGAATGGAGAAAATCTATTTTCTTTTTAACTAATTTTTGCTTACTTTCAATGCTAATGAATATACTCTTTTCCCCTGGTTTATTTTTGTAGTTATGACCAGTTGCTTGCCAGAGCTCTTTTTTTTTTCCCTTTAGGCATATATCCATTTTTTTTTTTACAGTGAAAGTAATGTCAAATAATTTCCAAAATTTAAATTGTTCTGACTCCTGTTTCTCCATTTCAAATGTTCCCTTATAATTTGAGTTCCATCATATCATGTATTGCCTGCACGTGCTGATATTAACATTTACCATATTTTATAGATGATTTTTTGTTGTTTTCGATGAAAAGATGATTGGAGAGAATGATTAGTACTGATATGTGATGTATACGCCATTGTATATACATCAAGGTTGGTTGATGCCAAGAATTTAATAGTTTCCAGTCAGAAACTCTTAATCGTGTGGTGTAGGCATTGCAGCAGTGCCAAATGCCTCGTCGTATATGCAACACCGGGGGGGCATGCTGAACTATTCTACCTGCTGAACCATGAAACCTTTACCTCTCGAAGCAAGGACCTAGTAATCCCCCAACCTTGACATGGCTTACATACAAAATTAGCTACCAATATTGTGATGGAAGACTTCAATTTTGTGAATCATTGACGCATGCCTCTGATTTTATGACTTGGAACTGCTTCAACTGGTGACAGTGATTTTAATTTGAAGTAACTGATGACTGGCTGAGCAGAGTTGGGATAGTTGTTGACGAGGATTTATTCTATCCAGAAGAAAATGACATCATTATTTGGCTTTTAATTTTGCAGCATATGTTTGAATTCTGTTTTCTGGTTACTTGATATTTTTTATGTTTCTCAAAAATTTTTCTCTGTGGTCAAGTATGTAATCTGTTAATTGTGCCAGCTTAATTTCGAGTTACTTCTTTGTGAGTGAGCATTTCTGTTGTTAAATCTTTCCGATATATCTTAAACTTTTCTGTTCATTCGAATGCAGTTACTGGTGGTTCTGCGGAAATTGATCAATCTAACCAGGTTTCTTCCGGTGGCATTGGTTGCCATGAGCATGCACAAAGTGAAAGAGACGGACTGGAGAGCCTTCAAGGGAACGTGGCTGAGAATGTTCACAAATCTGAAGGCAAAATACATGCTCATCCAGGATCAAAAGATGTCTCCACTGAAGATGGGACCTTTACTTTTGATGTCAGACCACTGACATGTCAATCAAAGGGAGAACCTGGCAAGAGTTCAAAATCATTTCCCAATATTCAAGCTCAGAAAATATCTCCGGTATTCCTTCTTTTTGCCATGGATTGAGAATTTCTTGATATTGCATAACTTTGTTTTGTTATCATCGATAATTCTTTTCTAACGATCTTCCAAATATCTAATGAAGGTCGTGGAGGGATCCCTTTCTACATCTAGTAACCGCCAAGTGGATGCTAAGGTAGTGCCACAAATTTCTCATGGAAATCCAGTAGCACTTGATGTGAGGGCCCCCCCTGCAGGTCTTAAAGGTCCCTCTGAACGTAAAGCAAGGCGTGGTAGTGGTAAATCTGTGAAAGAAAGTGGAAAAAAGGGTGTGAAGGAAACAATACCACTGAAACAGAATGAGAGGGGGGACAAGTTACTTGTGTCTTTGAGCCCGTCTGTGACAGGTCAACTCATGCAATTAGAAACTGGAAATGTTGAACGCAGCGCCACAAAGGCAAGTGGGATTGTATCTGTTCCTACCTCGGACCTGCCAGATCTGAACACTTCTGCTCCTGCGTCTTCACTCTTTCATCAGCCTTTTACGGATTTACAGCAAGTTCAACTACGAGCACAGATCTTTGTTTATGGATCCCTTATGTGAGTTTTGATTTTTATATTTTCGTTTCTCATGTTTTGGTTGAGTGCTTATGCATGTTTCCTTTGTGATACCATTATACACTGATTCGTATGATCTAATCATCTGAACCCTAATCTTTCTAGTGTATAGACACTGGACAATGAATTCATGTGTACACATGGAAGATTGATATGGGAAGATTTTGATTGCTGTTAAATCTTTTATTGTTGAATATTTTGGGTTTCATTGATGTTCACTTGTCCTATCTTTCATTTAATTTTTTGGTTGGATTATGTTTTTAATGGGTGGTTGCAGCCAAGGAGCAGCACCTGATGAGGCTTGTATGGTGTCAGCCTTCGGTATGTCGGGTTCATTTGGTTTTACTGCTTTTTGTTTCCTAGCTTAATACATGAACCCTGGCCATGGTAATATCTTTACTTTATCTTATAATGATAGATGGAGGGAGAAGCATTTGGGAGCATTCGTGGCGTGCTTGTGTAGAAAGGATTCCTAATAAAAAATCTCAGGGAAATATTTCTGAAACGCCTGTACACTCACGTTCAGGTACCTCTTACGCTTGAGTCTTGTCTGTTATCAAGTTTAATTTACCATTGGTTAATTGTTTATCTGAATTGACATTTCAGGTGCTAAAGCTTCAGATCAAGCCAGTAAACAGGGTCTATCTCAAAGTAAAGTTCCTACATCATCTGCAGGTCGAACTAGTGACAAGGCTTCCCTTTCACCGGCATTTAATCCCACTACCCCTCATTCATCACCCCTATGGAACATATCTACCCCAACAGGTGATGGTCTGCCATCTAGCAATGTGAGCAGATCTGCTATTTTTGATTATCAGACCGTTTCTCCTTTGCATCCTTATCAGACTCCACCCATTCGGAGCTTTGTTTCACCTGCCACTTCTTGGCCGTCGCAAGCTGCCTTTCCTGGACCATGGATCGCTTCTTCACAAAGTTCTGCCTTTGATATCTGTCCTCAATATTCTGTATTTCCTGTCACTGAACCAGTAAAATTAACCCCAGTTAGAGAATTATCCATGCCTAGTACTTCTGGTGCAAAGCATGCATCTCCCATTCCGGTTGCTCATTCTGGGGTCTCTAGTACCTTAGCAGTGCCTTTTTCGGTGGTTGACGTGAAAAAGGCTCCGGTATCATCCGGCCAGAATTCCACTGGTACAAAGACTCGAAAGAGGAAAAAGACTTCTGGTGCTGAGGATCTTGTACAGAGCTCTGCTGCAGCTACTCAGAGGGATCTAGTTTCTGCACCTGTATTAAATAGTCATTTGTCAAAGAAGGCTCCTGTAGTGGAAAATCTTAACCAATTCTCTCTGCTTGCCAGAAGTCAGGCAGAAACAGTGTCTGCTCTTAATGTCAGTAGTCATTATTCTACTTCTGTTACCATAACAACCCCGTCTACTTTCATGCCAAAAAGCAATGCCGATAAATTTTTGGTTGCTGCATCTCTGTCAATTTCTAATGATAACCCAAGTAGGGGGGAGATAAATATGGATAAGAGGGTAATAAATCTGGAGGATTTTAACAAGGTTGAGGAGGCAAAGCTTCAAGCTGAGGTGGCTGCTGCCCACGCGGCCGCTTCCATCAGTCACTGCCAAGATGTTTGGAGCCAGTTGGATAAGCTAAAGAATACTGGCTTGACGCCTGATGCTGAGGCTATGTTAGCTTCTGCTGCTGTTACCATAGCAGCTGCTGCTTCTGTCGCAAAGGCTGCAGCAGCAGCTGCTCAGATTGCTTCAAAAGCTGCAGTACAAGCAAAACAAATGGCGGGTGATGCAGTGATCAAGCATGGAACTGCCAATGCTACCAGAAACAATACTGTTTCTCTTCCCATGTTTGTAAATCTGGGGAATGCAACTCCTGCATCCATTTTGAAGGGTGTGGATGGAAATGGCGGTTCCAGTTCAATCATATCTGCGGCTAGGGAAGCTGCTAGGAAAAAGGTTGAGGTTGCTTCAGCTGCCACAAGGCATGCAGAAAATTTAGATGCAATTGTCAAGGCTGCAGAATTGGCAGCCGAAGCAGTATCACAAGCAGGCAAAGTTGTAGCTATGGGTGATCCTTTGCCTTTGATTGAATTAGCAGAAGCTGGTCCAGATGGTTATTGGAAGGTCTCACATGCACCTTCTTTGCAGGTTTCAGAACCAAATGACATGAATATAAATGAATCTAACAACAATAATGTGAATCAACTTGAGGGACCTGACAAGGAAACAGTGGTTCAAAGAGCACTAACAAGAAATATAACTGATGATCGAATCATGGCAGAAGATAGTTTGATTGCCTCTGTCAAGCACAGGGAGAATAATTCAAAAGCTCAAAAGGACCGTCAAACATCTGACTCTGCTAAAACCATTGGCATTGTTTCTGAATCAGATATTGAATCTAGATCTAAGTCTTCCATTAATGATCCAAATGGAAATACATCAATCATAAGAGAAGGTTGCCTTGTTGAGGTTTGTGAATTTTTACATTGTTGAGTTTTTCATTTTAGATTGTGAATCATTATCTAATAGTTCTGCTGTTTTTCATTCAATTGCATTGTGTATATTGCTGTCCTTTTTGTTTGTGGGTTTAACTGCTGGCATTACAGGTTCTAAAAGATCGTGATGCTTTAAATAAAGTGTGGTATTCAGCAAATGTATCGAGTTTGAAGGATGGAGAAGCCTTAGTTCATTACACCAAACTACAATCTGATGAAGGTAAGTGACCAACTAGTTGTCTGTAGGAGTTTGCTGTGAACCACTAGCTCCATACAGAAGACAACCTAAGTTACTGAACTTCAGAGTTACTTTATGTAAACAGACCTTTTTCCGTACTTTATTACCAACTGGAGAGGCAATGCCAACTAAGCTTCTGCAGCCACTCTTGCACTGAGGGTTTTTGATGTGAAAACTGATTAGATAATGTCAGGGTGTAAAGAAAACTGATAACTGTAGGGGAAATAAATCTAATTACAGGGGGTCTGATATTGTCTCTAAAACAAAGTATGTTCTCTTAGTGGTTAGTGGTGCAATGCACCCACTAATGTGATCCGGCGTGCTTTTATGTACATTTGTCTTATTCATAAGCTTTTTGATGTTTGTTATCTCAAATGATTCATGATGTGATCCTACGTTTAAGGTTCAGAAGAGCTGAAGGAGTGGGTACCATTGGAAGCAGAAGGTGATAAAGCACCGATAATACGCATTCCACATCCTATGACCTTTGTGCAACTTGAAAGGACAAGGAAGAGAAGCAGAGCAGCTTTCAAGGATTATGCTTGGTCTGTTGGAGATAGAGTCGATGCATGGGTGCAAGATAGGTAACTAGATGCATCTTTTCCTATTTGCTTTATCTTGTTATCTCATTGATATTTGCTGACCTTTTGTCGTCTTCTGGATAATTGCTTAAATCTGGTGTTTGTTTTTATCTTTTGTTTTTTTTCTGGACAACCACCAGAGATGAAGCATCTAAGCCCCTGTTTGGGCTCCATTCTATAAAATGCATTTTTCTCTCATGTTTTCAACCACATTCTCCAATAAAATAATATTACACATGAACTCATCCCTTTTCCTTATTTTTTGACCACACATTCTTCAACAAATCACTATTTGAAATTACAATTTTCCCCAAAATTTGATTTTGATGGAGCTTAAACGAGATAAAATAGGAGAGAGTACACAGCCCTATCCTTATGGAGGGGATTCGAGCCTGACCTCCAGTGGGCACAAACAACCAATCTTCTCCAATTACCCCACCCACCCCAAATCCCACGCACCCTCACTGGCCAACCCCGATTGCCACCCTCACTGCTCAATCGCCCACACCAACCCCATCCCCCAGCCTATCACTCAACCATCTTCTCCAAATACAACACCTCAATTTCCTCCCCCTGGCCACCGCATCAAGATAGAGATTCAGACCCAAGTGGGCACCCAACGCCCACCAAAGACCAACCACAGCCACATTTCACCACCAACCGCGGTAGCCTTCACCGCCTAACAGCCCCCAACCTCACTGCCACCAACGCTTCCATATTCACATGTTCAATAAATAGTACTGAATATGAACTCGAGTTCAGTGAGATTTGCTCCTGGCTCACGGATTAAGTTTACCCAGAAATTGAGCAATTTGCATTTACATCTCGTCATCTTAATAGGCTAATAGGAAGGACATCTGCATTGATGAAGCGCTAGCCCTGCTGTGAAATTGTTGCCTGGGCATAGGGATGATGATGGTGGTTGTTGCCTGGGCTTAGGGAGGGTGGTGGTTGGGGGTTTTGAGCAGGGGTGGGTAAGGTTGGGGAAAATTTAGTGTTTTGTATTTTCTTTCAAATTTATTTTACTGTTCTTCGTCATTTCTTTTATTTAGATTATATGTGACAGACCATTTACCCTTAAAAAGTTGAGCATGTGATAGTCATGTGAATTTAACAGTCATATGGACCTTTTTTTTATTCAGAAGACTTGAGCTGCAACATTACCTGAAGGTTAGAATGTTGCCAAACACAAGGGTTCAGGACCCATTTGCACTTTTTGAGAAGGTTTCCTGACTGCGATTTTCCCTTTCGTTTTTCAGTGGGACTTTTTTGTCACTTCATATTTGTGTGCTTGCTTGCCTTTGCTAAATATGTCATATATGTATGTATACGTAGTGTTCTAAAACGTGTAAAGCATGGTTAGGTGTGGAGGTGAAGTTTTAAGCTTTATGAGTTAAAGCGAGCCTAGGCGAGGCTTAGGCGTAAAAAAATGTTTTCTTATTTTTAATATCATTTTAAATTAGAATATTTTTCATAGTTTCAATTTTTAAATAGACAAGTTCTATTTAATAGATTTATAGGAATTTCATACATGCTTCTGGAGTTTGCAACAAAATAACTAGTCTCGAGATCATAATTACATAATGTAGATAGCTCAAATCTTATTTAACTATTTAGATAAAGTCATTTTTAACTTCTGTATGATAAAATCTTTTAAAAACTTGAAATTAAGTCAAACAAAAAGTTTTTTTTTTTTTTAAAATAAAAAGTTTAATAAACTAAAGTCAAATAAAAGACTTGAGAAATAAAAAAACTAATAAAGCTCATCTAGGGAAGACTGAAGAGAGGAATAAATTCAGCCGTTTAGAATTGAAAAAATGTGAGCTTGTGTATGTAATGTAATGGTTGGTAACATAGAGATCTGTTGATATATTAAAAAAATTATGTTTTTTGTTTTTACACATGGGTACTTTTGCCTTGTACTAACAACAGACTTAAGTGATTTACATCAAGTCTTGTAAAGCCTTTCTATGTGCAATATTTCTTGAGAAAGATTTTGCGCCAAAACGAATGAAGAGCAAGATGTTTTATTTTTGAAAAGTACATAGAAAATGCCTTTGAGTTCACCTGACTCCACCAGGTCTGCCCTTTTCTTGTCTTTGAAATATTATTTACCTGGGTCTGTTATTAGAATGCTATAAGAAATGTGTCTTCTGCCAGTTCTTGATTATGGATGCTTCAAGATATATCTGATTTATCTTTTGTTTCTTTTGCTTAAAGCTTTATTTCGCTCTTCATGTATCTCATCTCATTTTTCATGTCTCAGCTGGCGTGAAGGTGTGATTACAGAGAAAGATGAAAAAGATGAAACGAGTTTAATTGTCAATTTCCCAGGTACTTCTGAATTTAACCGTCAAAACATTGTTGCAAGCTACGTTATTGGGTTGCTTTGAGAAGTAAAAACTTGGTTGTGGTTGTAGCTCAAGGAGAAATCTCTCTTACCAAAGCATGGAATCTCAGGCCAACTCTAATTTGGAGTGATGGACAATGGATTGAATGGTCCAGATTGAGACAGAATGGTTCTTCACAGGTCATACTTGCTCGCATATATGTTATAGCATCTTATTTCATGAAAGTGTCCAAGTCACTTATATAGCTGTACATCCAATTTTCAGGGAGATACACCTCAGGAGAAAAGGTTAAAGCGAGGAAGCACTGCCATTGAATTGAAAGGGAAGGGGAAGAAGTCAAAAGACATTGAATTTGTAGAACTCGGGACGCAAGAAGAATCGAGACCGCTGCCATTATCTGCTAATGAGAAAGTCTTCAGTATTGGCACTTCCAGGGACGTTGATAAGCTAGACACAACGAGAACAATGAGGTCTGGTTTGCAGACAGAAGGATCTAGAGTTATATTTGGCGTCCCTAAACCTGGGAAGAAGAGGAAGTTCATGGATGTTAGTAAGCATTTTGTTTCAGATAAGAGCACCAAGACTAACGTGCCTGGTGATTCCGTGAAGTTAGCTAATTATTTAATGCCTCAAGGATCAGGATCCCGCGGATGGAAAAATAGTTCTAAAATAGACTTGAAAGAGAAACAAGCAGCTGAATCTAAGTCCAAAGTTCTCAATTCTGGAAAACCACCTATTCCAAGTAGGATGTTATCTCGTAAGGATGACTTGACCTACTCAAAAGATGAGAATGAATCAGGTGAGCAAAATCTGATTGCATTTGGATCCTTTTCTAATGTTAAAGAGGCAGCTGAAGGACCTGATGTATTTTCTTTTCAAGTTTCCTCCCAAGAGATTCGTAAGAGAGCACCAGCAGCAAACATGAGGTCTGAACAACCCAACAAAGGAAAACTCATTCCTACTGTTAGGAAGCCAGGAAATAATGATGCTAATGACAGCTCTGCTCTTGAAGTGGTTGAACCCCGTCGATCAAATCGCCGAATTCAACCAACATCAAGGGTAAGTCGTTCTGCTAATTATTTTCTATTATTATTTTTTCTTCTTCTTTTTTAATGAATTATGTTATTGTGTTTTTTTGAGTTCTTGCTTAGAATAGAAAGGCTGTTGCGCTTAGAATCCAATTCCATATTGAATCAAGAAACCTTTACCATTCTAATGTTTGATTACGAATGTATACCTGCTGGATTACAATATACCAAGGGAAAATCGTTCTCAGCCTAAATCAAAAGTTACACATTCCAAAAAAACTGTGCAGACAAATTGTAGAACATCAGAATATGTTGTAGACGACTACTGTATCATGGGATGAAATTTGCTATTATCATATTGTTGTTCAAGCTTCTACGTCTCAACATCCAGTTCTTTTCTGATTTCAGCTATTGGAAGGGCTGCAAAGCTCGCTGATTACCTCAAAGGTTCCAACTTCTTCGCAAGACAAGATTCACAGAAACATCAGCAAGGGCACATCTAGAAGGTAAGACCAGCAACTTTTCTTGACTCAAATTGCTTAATATCTTGCTAAGGATCATGAAGCTGACAGCTGGAATGATCATGACAGGGAATAATGAATCCTGGATGACATGCGTGCTGTCAAAATGATCTCTGTGGCGTTGGATAGAGGATCAAGTGTCGATTGCATGTGTTTTTAGGTTATTTATTATTATAGAGGTTGAATCTGGGAATAGAAATTCTCGCTTGTGTGTTCCTGCTGTATAATTTAGGCACTAGATGTTTATATTGATTTAGTTGCTTACAGAATCAGAACGACTGTGTTTTTCAATTGGGATAGGCTGTATATGAAATTTCGATTTTAGTTTTGCAAGAAGCATTGCAGGACATCTATTTATAGGAAATCCTTAGATTTTGCAGTTTCATTTCATAATACTAGTTAGTTGTTTGTGTTGATTATGTAAAGTTAGAATTGAAAGGCTTTGAGAATGCTTTGATAAGCTTAAATAATTTTTGCAAGTTCGTTTTAAATTAAGTCATTTTTTTGTCCTTCAAAGTTAGAAATAAGTTATTCACTCGGCGTGGAAAGAGTTACTTTTGAAATAACTAATTTTTTTTTACATACAAGAAAAATGGGACATACCCAAACATGTTTAGAAACGTTTAAGTTACATAAAACTAACTTAATAATTTTGTAAGCTTAGCAAAACGCAGTGGGACCTCTTCAGTTTGAAGTTTAAATTATATTTATTGTAGGGACTTTTTTTTCCAATGCTTGTGGAAATAATTCTAACAGAA
The DNA here is from genome assembly GCA_903798395.1 of Fraxinus floribunda. Classification (NCBI taxonomy): domain Eukaryota; kingdom Viridiplantae; phylum Streptophyta; class Magnoliopsida; order Lamiales; family Oleaceae; genus Fraxinus; species Fraxinus floribunda. The sequence continues at coordinate 8,133 of CAIGRS010215520.1, read as the reverse complement.
CTTATGAATGATGATGAATTCCCTTTGCCTTGATAAATAGAAAGTGTTATTTTCAGTTTTATTTCGTTCATAATATTTTGAACTACAGGTGCATTATGTATTTTGCTATATCTATCTGAGAGGCTACTATATTATGAATAATGTTACTTGTACATTAAGAGTTACATAATGGTTTACGGAGAGATGATGTGTCAAAAAGAGAGTGGATTTTTATTTATTTATTTTTTCTTATTTTACTTGGTTGAAGAAATTCTTATACAATTGTATCACAACTGATATATTATTGGTTGTGATTGCACCATATGCTGCACTTGTGAGAATCCATTGTGTTTGATACATCATGGTGTTCAATTCAGTGTATAAAATATGACATTTGTCATTGGGGAAGCCGAGTATGATGTTGGTTTTCAGTTTAGTTACCAGTTTAGCAATGGATGCTTTAGATAAGCCATTTTGAAATGTAAAATTCTTAGTTCTATATGGGTTAATGGAGCATTATTATGATAAAATGAACGACGTTTGTGTGTTTATTTACATCTAGCATAATGACATGATAGAACTTTAGCCCATTCGAATCCAGTCGTTACAAGATGGCTTATCCGGTTCGAGTGGAAGGACAAAAGTACAGTGACAATGTGTTGCTAACGACTATAGTTGAAGTATATTCATTATTATTATGTACATTATTGAGTGGAGAATGCATTTTAAATAGTGATTTGATGGAAAATATATAGTTAAAAAAATGAGGAAAGTTTCGGATTTGCATGTAATATTATTTTTATCGAAGAATATGTGGTTGGAAATGAGTTTTGAAAAAATAATTTTTTGTAATAACGTGGATCAAACATGGTGTAAATTTTGTATACTGCTACGATTATGTTGAAGTACATCCTAATTTTGTTGTGGCCAAACTATATTTAGCAGTAGAAGTTAAATCTCAATTAGGTTGTCACGGTATGAAGTTACTTGAGAAGGATCAAGTTGAACCAAAAATGAATAAGAGCTTAACATTTTGAAATTATAAAAACTAGTTTTATAATAATGTTTTTTTTATCATTATGATAATAGAATATCGAGAATGTGACAGCTTATAAAGAATAACGTGATTGAACAATTCAATTTTTATGGGAGGGGGGAAAAGAGAGAGAAATGTGAAGGATATATTTTTTTGCAACAATGCTACGTATATAATATTAGATTACAACATTGGGTTACAACCACTCACAAGGGAGGTGGGTCCCGCGATTAAAATAATAGTGAGCCCCCCTCCCTTATGAGAGGTTGTAATCCAATGTTGTAACACAATATTGTACAAGAAGCATTATTCATTTTTTTGTGTGGTTCCCCTCAATGTGATGAGGTGTAAACTCGGGCACACTCTGTAGCATCTCTCTTAATTTTCACTCTGTGCTTGTCAAAATATGAGATGGAGCTAACGTATCAAGATTTGTTGATCAAGATGACGATGTTAATAATTTGTTAGTTTTAACTATACGTCATCAAATCTATTACACTCAAATGGAGTGCTACAATTGATGCTAAATTTAAGTTGCTGTCAAAAAAAATTTGTTTGGCAGAATTATATATATATATATATATAGATTTTGTGAAAAGTGATTATTTTGCAAAATGTATGATTTTAAAAGTAGGAAAAGTTACAAACTCAGTAAAATTATTTATTAAAATATGGATAATTCTTTAAGGATAATTCTTTATTAAAATTATTTATCCTTCGAGGATAATTGTTCTTCACCATAATGGTTTACTTAATCTTTTACCGAATTGTCACATGGCGCCCCCTATTGAGGGTAGGGGGGCCTGTGTGAAGAAGAATTATCCTTAAAATATATATAATTAACAATAAATTTGGGAAAAAGTGAGTTGTAAAAATTAAAAAATGGACCAAACAAGAAATGTGAACTTCCTCAATCCCTCAAAACCCTAAACCCTAGGTTCCAATTCCACTCTACCCCTGGCGCAAAAGATCCAGTTTCATCACACCCTCGATCCATTTCCCCCATTCTCCATATTTTTTTTTTCGTCAGCAATGGCTTTGAGGTGCAGCCGAATCATTAACAGAGCTACCATTTCGACTCTCAGATCCGCCTTGAAGAAATCAAATTCCCCTTGTGCCACGACGTCGTTTCCTAAACCATCCATCCCTTCAAAACCCGCCCGTTCAATATGGAGGTATGGCCTTATAATGAAGATTACGTTACTGTTATTTTTTATGTGTGTTTGATTTTACGCGTGTATGGATTTGTTAGGTGTCCGGCCGAGCTGGGGTGCGTGGCGTCAATGTTGCCGCTGCATAGCGCAGTCGCTACGGCTAGGATGACGTCATGCCTGAGCTCAACATCGAGGAGTTGCAGGGCTCTTTCTCAGGGTACACTCTGCTGCATTTCTCCAGATCTCTAGTATGTGCCTGTATAATGTTACTTGTGAATTTCTCTGCATCAAATTCTGTTACCGTTTAGTACTTGGGAAATGTCAAGGTTAAACTGTTCAATATAAAATTGTAAATTTCACTACTGTCTCCTTTGAAAATCATGAGTTAAATTTCTCTCTCTGTTTATAAATCACTATTTTTTGGGGATGCTGGAGTATAATCAAGTAGTTTATCTCAAGAAAACCAATATCTTGCCCTTAACTTTGTGTCCAAGTGCTCCATCGCACTTGAAATTCCATTTAAGTATTTTTCTAAGAATAATTATGTGTCATCCATAGGAGACCTGTTATGTCACTACTTACTGCTACTGATACTTATCTACTTCATGCACGACCTGCTGATTTTTCTTTAGTTTTAACTTGATAATTTGTTCTGCCTGAGATTTAATTGACACTCAATCCCAAGTAACTCTTCTGTGTTAATTTGATTCCTGGAAGGCCTAGATTAATCATGGGAGTCATTGACTGCACCTTTCATTTTCCAGGTGTTAGCACCTCAACAGACACTACTTTTTGTGAGTTCCAAATGTGTGTAGTTGGAGAAAGAGAGAGATTACTGATTTTAGGATGACAAGAATAACTAGCAATCTTCTAAAACCTTTACATAAGCAGTGCAGTTTGAATTATACAAGAAGGTTAAACTTATATGGTTTTGATTTTCCTCAATCCTGATATCAAAGTGCTTTTTAAAATGACTCTCTCATTGTTGAGTAAGCTGGTTTTTCATTCTAGAAGCACACCATGACTTCCAGTCGCTCAATTGGTTTATTTTTTTTAGTTATGGAGTTGTTGCCTCATCTCCTAATCAACGTCCTTAATGGAAAATTTAGGCATATGTCTTAGGGTAAAAGGTATTAAAGCTATCTGACTGGAATATTTGGTTGCTGCAGGCACATGAGTTTCCAAATGCTTGAAAGAAATACCAGAATTTTACAAGGTCTCTATAATGATTCAGTGTGTTATGCTCATGTATTAAACCTTGGTTAAGAATCTTATGAAACCTAGTTTTGTACTCAAGTTTTGATGGATGCAGAGGACAATAAATGCTCATATTTCTTTGTGTATAATTAAGAAATTTTTCAACGCAAATAATTTGACTGCTTTTTGGTGGATTAATGAATTTCTGCAGTGATCTTTATTTAATGCTGATTTGAATATTATTTATAACACGTAGCTTTTGATTTTCATGTCAGGCATAGCAACTTTGATGCGTCTGATTAATGTTTTTGGATTTTTTGATTGTTAATGGATATGTGTTGAATTTTCATACTCTTCATTGACATTGAATTTGGTTGGTGACTAAATATTACAAAACTTCTAGAAAGAAGAATTCTCTGCAGCAAAATGATGAACCAGGCTGAAAAGTTATTTGGTAGCTTAGTCAAAATCAGTTTGTCCTTTTTTCTAACATTTAGTAGAGATTATTTAAAATAAATCCTTGTGATGATTTTTGTTTAGAATGCTTCAAAATCTTTAAGACTTGGTAGATAACCTTGTCTGAAGTAGTTCACCAACGTCATTCCTTTCTCAGGATGAGATTTATTATCCATCTAAAAATGGTGTAGGAAGAGAGAAAAGTGAGGCTATAATACGAGATTCAAAAGCATTTGAATTTGGTATCAGCATTTCTTCTTGAGTGATTGTGCATATTGCATTAGTTGAATAGTCTGGTGACAAACAGTTCTCCTTTTCCCCCAGATGAAATTGATGGAACGTGAAACACTTTTCCCAAGGTGGGGGCTCCTTCATCTGCTTGGAAGTTAGTCTCAAGAATATTTATGCTACTTATGTACTACGTATCACAAGATGAATCCAATATCAATGTGGCTGAATTAGCCTCTTTGATTTCTATTGACTACTTTAGCTGTTTGTACAATGACTTGGATGGAAAGTTAATAGACTGGGATCTTTAAGCATCAAAGATTTGTATCTAGTTATTTCATTGAACTATTAATGCATAAGGGTCAACTTTTTTTGATTATCTTCAAGCAGGTTTTTTTTCCTAGTATTGTTTTCTGATATAACTTTTTTGTTTCTTGAATTAGAGCTAGGACTGTCAGTTCCAAGGTGACTTTGTTATCAGACTCTCAGAGAGTTATCTTCATGTGAATGGAAAAAGGGAGGTTCTATTTATTCCTGCTTATATCTTCAATTTCTTAAACTTCGCTTGGAGTTTCCGAAGCAGTAGAATTGAGTTTGATTATTGTATTAATAATGAACAAATTTTGTCTCATTTAAATTGCTAGAAGTGGCCTTCTTATCCATGTTCTGGAGGTTGCCTTATTGAGATTTTGGTTTTAGTTTGAATCGAAATTTATTTGGGCATATTCCTTGAAATTTTTACCTTTTGTCGATTTTCATCTGTAAATCAATTCGTCAGATTTGCGTTGATGAGAAACAATGATCAGTGATGTTGCACAGTGAATGTGAAGTAGGCATTATCTTGAGAATAGTGAGCCAAGCTAGTATTGCTTTGAATTCTCTTGTTAAGCACTCATGTCACTTCCTTTTCTTAGTTAGTAATGTGCGATTTCTGGCCCGATCTAAAAATAGTGTTGTTTGCACTTAGAATTCGAGGTCAAACACATACTTTATTGAAAAAAGTAAAATAGATCAGAACGATGTTTGAGATAGGGAAGTAGATATGAGAGAAAACTTATTTGAATTTTTTCAAACTTAAATCATTAATAATCTGAAATCCGTGTATATAGTCAGTTCTATCTCTCTATATCTAAGGCAGGCCATGGTGAATTGGGATGCAAGTAGACGCCACAGCTGGCAGAAAGTGTAGGTCGTCATCTTCCAAGTTTTGAGGAATTCATGGAGGTTTCTATGCAGAAAATTATGAAGAAAACCAAGTAAAAGCCTTACATGAAGACTTGGAGGAGCGCTCTACAGTTTAGACTTGAGAAACTTGAAGAGCATTGGTAGGAAGCTGTTAGAATATTCTTATGTTGGAGTGATTTCTGGAGAAATAACATAGACTATTAGATAGGATCAATCTCACCATCCATTCTAAAAGGTGGAATTATAAATAAATGTTCATTTGAAACCATTTAAGTAAAAGTAATCTAAGTATTGTACGTCCCTTTTAGATCATATTCCCATTTTACCGTTTCTCAGAAAAAAGTGGAGGGAATGTCAAAATTTTAATTTTTTTGTTCTTCATACTAGACCATGCTAGTAGGAAATGTCATAATTCGTAGTTTTTCAAGGGCCAATACAATGACATTAAAATAAAATGAAAACAAAGAAACATAAATTTTAATTAATATACGGGACTTACGGAGTCTATTAAGTGCTAAAAAAAAAGGGGGGGGGGGTCTTAGTTTTTGTTTCTTCACTTGAGTGAAAAGTGTATTTTATTTATAAAAATAATGCATATGCTCCTATGAAGAAATTACATTTATTAATTCGATACATTGCAAAAGTATAAAAGATAATCATTAATTGTATTTGATGAAATAAGTCAATAACTATATTAATGTTACAAGTTCATGTTAAGAAATTGATGATACCTAAGTCCCTTCATGGGTAGCATTGGCAAGATATATCAGTAGTTAAAGCAAGATCCTTCATCCAAATTTGTATCTCTTATATCACTGAGCTTGATTTCATTTATGTTTTATTTGTTTCGGTTGTTGGGGATCGATACTGAATTTGTGCCTTGTATTTTGTGATGGTTTTGATTTGTAATACTGTTGAAAATTTCATGTCTTATCGCATTGGTGTACATACAATCTTGTTGAATCTTCAGATTTACTAGTTGTGTCATTAGCTGCAATATTTCCAAGTAGGCAAGGCGGCAGGTTGAGATCAAATTGGGCTGGGATGGGAGCAGGGACGAGGATGGAAATTTTGCATGAAAGCATTTTGCCTACTGAAGTTGAGGTGAGCCAATGGCCATCGCTTGTGCCCTCCCAAGGCTTGTCCGGATTAGAAAACTCTACGACATACTGAACATTCATGTACCTTAGATCTCTTCTTTGAGTACGAATCACGAGATTTCCAATGTGGTCAATACTTCATCATTTTCCATATTAGTAATCAAATCTTGTTCAATAACATTATTATTGGGGTTTGCTGCAAAACAGCCTTTTACCTTCTTGTGACTCGCTCTGTCCCCCTAATGCTTGGTGGGAATTAAGAATTTTCTTACAAGATTTGCATTGGAATATGCCTTTGATCTCCACTTCTTTAGCCTTTATTATTTCCTCTTTATTAGACATTGCACCAGATATGTTAGACAACATGACCAAGCAATTGGCCGGATCTTGTTCTTCACTTAAAGCCGAATGGTTATCTTGATCATCACAATTATCGTCCATCGTAAGCAACGTCGTTGACTTGTCTCTGTGTTCATTTACTCGATAACCAACGAAATGACTTCTTGTGGCTCAAAGATAGTATGGGTGCTTGTAATTGCCTTCAGACAGCTTAATCTTAGGCTGTGTTTGATAAACAGCATTTTTCATTTTTCAATTTTTGTAGTGTTTGATAGGCAAAATTTAGCCGAAAAATGTTTTCCTCCCTCTCTCCTCACTGACCCCTTTTTTAAGGATTTGGTGGAAATCATTTTCTTTTTATTTTGGTGGAAATTTATTTTCCATTTTTTTGTGGCAATTGGAAAAAATTCTAGACACAAAAATTTTCACTTTTATTTACAATTTTCATGTAAAACAAAATCAACCGAATTATTTGGTTTGATAATTTATTTATTTTTTATTTTGCAATTGGAACAAATTCTAGATCCAATGGTAAAAAAAAGTATTACTTTAATGGACAATTTTTATAAAAAATGAAATCAAACGGACATCAAACTTTCAACATTTTTCAGGTGAAAAATTATATTAATCAAACACAATTAATTACAATTTCTAGTAAAATAATTTTTAGTCAATTCAATTCTTTTTAATTCATTTTCATTACACTCATTTTTCACCTTAACAAACAAAAGGATCTGAGAGTTTTCTTCTTCACCATTATTAATATCTCCATTGTAACGTGTCCTCCTAGAGCTCCACACCCAAATCCCATGCTGGATACTCTACAATGGTGTCTCTCACTCCTTTCTTGCTTCTCCTCTTCAACACCATTAACATTCCCTACCATTTTCGTGTATACCCTCAATACCAAGCCTCTCTCCTAGGCAATGCCCAGATAATTATACCTTTCGATGATCGGACTTAGGGGGGTCTTGGGGGCACGTGCCCCATCCCAACTTTTGAGTTTTATTTATTTATTTTTTTAAAAAAAATTATATATTTACTAAAAAATTGATTTCAATTTCCACCAAATAGGGGCAAAATCACAATAAATTTGAATTTCGATAACATGCTAATTTTAAAAATTCTTCAATAATTGTACGCTAATCGAATTTACAAATTGCTTATATCATCTCAAAACTTATTTCGAGAACTATATTATGGACTTATCGAATAGTCCAAATAGATATAAAAAATAGTTAAAAATACGTTAAACGTGACTCTTAAAGAAAAACGTCTAACTCACATTTTTTTAAAAAAAAGAAAATCAATTATTTAATTAACATTTACTATTTTTGCGATACAAATTTCTCAATGTAATTTTCATCATTTTATTAGGGAACTTTATATGAAATACGACATAAAAAATTCTCGAAATTTTACATCCGAAAAAGGCATATCTCATGTAAATTTTTGGATG
>CAIGRS010215514.1:0-12936 GCA_903798395.1 Fraxinus floribunda | reverse complement strand
AATCAAATTAGTTCAATCTCTGTTGAAACGATATCCGAAATTTTCAATTTCACTTTATTACTTGTAATGATCCTTACACTTGCGGTGATTTAAAACGAACAAATATTTTCGTGAACAGAGACTCAAAATTGTGTATGTTTCAACTGTACTTGTAAAGCAATTGTTTTCCGTCAATCTCCTCCAGTTTCAACTCAACTCTTTGTTCTGAAAAAGTCGTGCTTCTCGAGATCAAAAACGTAAGTGCAGGAATTGGATAAAATGAAGCAGAAGGGTGGGAGATCCCCGTCAAAGCAAACCGAACACACGCCTATATCCCCTTCACACCTCAAACTCATCACAAATGTCCAATTTTTGTAAAATGGGCATCAAGATTTTGTAAGGAAAACAGTTCCGTAGTGGCAAAATGCTTCTGGCTATACAAACACCCCAAATCTTAATTGCAACGAGAAAAGGGAACAAGAAGAAGCTTCCACCCTTTTTCGTGTTGAGCAATTCATTTCCCTTTCGCTCTTTTGTGCCAAGAAGAAGTATTACATCATCTTCTTGTTCATGTAAGTACTCCATCAGTCCACTCTATGGTCTTTTTTGTCTTCCCAGAGTTCAACTAGAAATTCGATAGAGATAGAATCTTTGTGGTGTTTTTCTGCTCTTTTATTTTTAGCCTCAAAATTTACCTTTTCCATTTTCAACTTGGGGTGGATTCTTGAGTAGATCTGAACTTGGGATCATTTCTTTGAATTGAATGAACTGTTAAGTGAGAAACAGTTGGATAACTTTTTATGGTTGTATGATGAACTGGAAAGAGATTATATTGATATTGTGTATTGTATAGAACAAAAAGCATTCTTGTGATTTACTTGTGTTCAGTGTCGCGGAGTGATTTGGGTTCGCTTGTGCATAGGTGGGATTGTTGTTTGAAAGAATTCAACTGACGTAAAGGTCTTTACTTGTATGACAATGTTATACTATGTTTTGGTAGAGTTTATATAAGTTTGGACTTTGAAGAAATGGTTGTAATTTTATGGATGAAGTTGTGAAATTACTTCCTGCTTACACATTGAAAAAAGAGAAGTCGTCGTCTAATTCCTAGATGGGCCGCTGATCTAATTGATTTGATACTTTCAATTGTTCTCTTGACTTCTGTGTACATTCTATTTGTGCTGTTCCGGTCCATGCTCTGTACAACTTTGTTTTTGTTTTTTGTCAACCCAAAATTGATCAGGAACAGGCTTAGTTTGTTATTGTTGTGTTGACTAATAATTTCCTTGTTCAGTGCAATGTAGAGAGTCACAATGGATACAAGCAGGACGCAGAGCTATCAAAACAAATGCGTTGAATGTTGGTACAGGATCTGGTGACTCTGAAAGAAGACCGGAAAATGATAACCGAAGTTTCTCTGTCAGTGGAACACCCAGTGATATTTCGTCTCAAAGGCAAGTTTCCTTCAGTTTCCATACAATTTGAAATTAACAATTTCATTTTGAATGATTATGAAAGACCATAATTCATTGTCAAAGGCAACTTTCCTTTAATCCATATAATTTGAAATTATCAAATTCAACTTTGAATGGTTTTGAGAATGAAGTATTTTTTGACAATGAATGATTTAGATTGAGATGATATAAATGTTTAAGAGTCTCTTCTTAGATCTCGAAGTAATTTCAAGAAAAAAAACTGATTCTTAGTATAAAAAGTTTATGAATTTAAGCGGCAATTATTAATTTTTCAAGGTCACAGTTTTATAGTTTTGAGTACCTTCTATATATCCTCGCATTGTCCTGAAAAATTATGTTCAGATTTTTTGGAGCCTAAACACTACTACTGGACTGATTATTTGAGTCAGAGGACATGATTCCGATTTACATAATTGATTTTTCTATTCCTTTTTTGGTAATGTACACTATATTCATCTGGGCTTTTATCTTTTTGATTCATTCCTTTGCTATATAAATGGGCTACTATGTACTAATGTTGGGTTGAGAAGAAAAAATGTAGCAATGATGATACCTTATTTCTTGACATTAAATTACATGTGTGCAAATCATTTCTAAGGAACAAAAAAACCTATCTTGTAACACATTTGATTAATTTCTTTTTTTCAGGGGATAATAACACAAATGGTCGTTGAACTTTACAAAAGGTTTTCACCGGGTGACTGAACTTTAAAACTCACCCAAGTCATCATTGAACTTTGCAAAAGGTTTCCACGAGGTCACTGAACTTTAAAAATCACTCCATTCATCACTAAATTTTGCAAAAGGTTTCTATGGGATCACTAAACTTTGCAAAATGTTTCTTAGGAGATCACTGAATTAGTGACCCTTGAGAAACCTTTTGCAAAGTTTAATGATAAATGAGGTGATTTTTAAAGTTCAGTGATCCCGTAGAATTCTTTTGCAAAGTTCAGTGATGAATTAGGTGATTTTTAAAGTTCAGTGACCCGGTGGAAACCTTTTGCAAAGTTCAATGACCATTTGGGTTATTATCTCTTTTTTCAGAGTAGATTTAAGTATCAGGCTAATGTATTCACCCAGAAATATATTAGATTACCATGACTCCAATGCTTATGGAGAATCTTTGGCCAAGCTGAATAAGTTACTTTTCCAGAAAATAGTTTCTTGAAAAAAGTTCTCTGAGTAAAAAAAGAAAAGTAACTTTTAAATTTTTTTCGGCCAAAAAGAAGCTTAGAAGTAACTTTTACTTCCTTTTAAGCTTAGCTAAACATGCTCCCATTCTATTCTGCTTCTACTTTCTTGGCATGTGCATAGACACCTTGTTATTTGATGTATAAATTCCATTTCTGGGTCATGGGCTAAAGGAGAAGCTCTCTGAATCCCAATCCAGGACTTTTAACAATATCTTTGTTGAATTGCAGTGAGAAGTCTCCTAATCGAATTCTGTATCTCCTCTCTATAGCTCTTGTGCTATGTGGATGTGCTTTAGTATTTTCACTGATTGCTTTCATGAAAGGACCTTCATCACTCTTAGCAGCAATTGCAAAGTCAGGCTTCACGGCTGCATTCTCCTTAATATTTGTTTCCGAGATTGGGGACAAGGTAAAATATCTCATAAAGACCTTGTTTCTATGTTGTTTTTGTCCCACATATATTAAGAGAATGTTTGGCCAAGCTTAAAAAGTTCACTTATAAGTAAAGAGTAAGTTCTATAATAAATAATTTTGTTTCTAGGTCAAAGTTGGAAGTAAGTTACTTATTTTGACTTTAAGGAAGAGTTAATTTTAAAATGAGTCTATGATTTTACTTAGAAACTTTAGTTGGCTCTACTTTTATTGTTATTCTTTCTAGTTGCCATTTTATTTTTTATTTTTAGACCTTGTTTGGTGAGGATTAAAATTAGATTTTTAGTATATTTTGATAAAAGTTGATGAAATGTGTGGTTGAAAAGTTATGAGTCCCATAAAATGTGTGGTTAAAGTAAGTTGTTGACTTTGACTTAAATTAAATCTGGATTTTAATTTACCAAACAAAGGCTTAGTTTGAATAATTTGAAGCAATTTGCAAAGTAAGTCTTTTATAGTTTTCTTTTCCCATTTCCAACTAAAATTCTGAGTTAAGGCTTTGAGACAAGAAACCCTGAGATTATTTTATGCCACAGAATAAAATAGATAAATCTTTGACAGAATGTTCAAATATCATTATTTGTCTCATCTTTTTTCTTTTTATTTTCTTCTTACTGTTTTCTTTAGATTGCCTTCATAGATAACTCCTGTTGTGAATCTTCATATGCATTAAACCTAATCTTTTAATGCTCATTTTAACAGACATTTTTCATTGCTGCATTGTTGGCTATGCAATACAAGAAACTACTGGTATGAATTATTCCCCACTCTTCTTTGCCCTTCCCCCTCCCTTGTTCCCTTTGTCTCTCTCTGATATAGGCCTAATAATTCCAAAGAATCACCAAACATTATTGTTTCTTGTGAATGTTTTTCCAACTTATATGGCATGTTTGATAAGTTGGATTGGATATTACAGGACAATATTAAAGAAGAAAATAAGTTAAATCTTGTTGATTGTGCTGTCCATCCTGTTCAATAGTGTGTACCAAACATGTAAATATTTTTTCTTATTTTCCCTTGCGATTTTTCTCATATAAAGTAGTCTTAAGTTGTGCTCGAAATGTTTCTGGTTTACCTTTTGTGGGAGCTCTATGTTCTTTTTGACATTTGAAGGCTAAATTTACCCAACATGCTGTCAACATGTTAAAAGCTTTATTGTTGAAAAGAGGAGCGGAATTTGAATTGAGAAACTAAATGAATTGACTAAATTTGCGGAGAGATTTCGTCTCTAAGACTCCATCCAAATATGTACTTGTGTTCTCTGTCTTTCCTCTAAAAGTAGTGTAAATTGATCACATGTTTGGTAATGCTGATTAGGAACTATCTGACAGTAATCAGTAAGGAAAAGAAGTTAAGTTTTGTATATTTTACTGTATATTATGATTTAATATTGTGTATCAAACATGCATTGAATGTACATAAATGGCTGGACTTCCTCTTATTCGTACTCGCAGCTACTCTAGGATGAATGATTTTATGCGGCTCTTTGATTACTTGAAATTTAGAAGCATTATTCATAAGCACTTGGTGTGTGGTTTCTTACTGCTTTCTGAAATGTGTCTCTTTCAATAGATAGAAATCACGTGTTCCATTTTCTGATCTTCCCAAGAAACTGAAGCCAGTTTTACTTAAAACTTTTTACTTGTACCAACCCTAACTGCCCCAACTATTTTTTAGTTAATTCATATGAACGGGAACAGGATTGGCTACTGACCCTGTATTTCCGAAAACAAAAAAATAATTATTATATTGAATATAGAATGCAAGATGAGAAAAATTACAGGTCAATTTTATAAGTTGGTTGTATTTTTCATGTATGGGTTTATATTTCTGATACGCATGAAGTATGGTTTCATCTTGCCTAGAAGTGAAATTTATTTGCATTAATGTGATCCTGACAAATTTACTGCTATTAATTGTGATTAGGTCCTTCTGGGATCAATGGGAGCACTATCACTAATGACTGTCCTGTCTGTCATTATTGGACGAATATTTCATTCAGTACCTGCTCAATTTCAAACAAGTGAGTTCTGAGTTTCATTTTCGTGTTCTCAACAAACATACATTGAACAAATAATTTGTAGGATATAATGACTGACTAATTGGCTTTAAAATTGCCCCAATTTGTGACACATCTCTATTCACCTTTTTTCATATAAATGCAGCCTTGCCAATTGGAGAATATGCTGCTATAGCACTTTTGATGTTCTTTGGCCTCAAATCAATTAAAGATGCATGGGACCTTCCATCCACTGTAGCTAAAACTGGTGATCAAGGTAGTGGTGAATTTGTTGAAGCTGAGGAGCTCGTGAAAGAAAATGTAAGCCTTTCTCATGGGATTACGTTCCTAAGCTTAAGTGTCGCCTTCCAGATTGCATATTTCTTGTGTTCTCCCGACCCTAGCAAAAAGAAATGTTTGTCCTAATTTTTTTTTTAACAATTTCGATCAGTGATGCTTTCAGGTATCAAAAGGGCTTTCAAATCCACTTGAAGTTGTGTGGAAGTCGTTCAGCCTTGTATTCTTCGCTGTGAGCATTTTCACCTTATATTGTCCTTCATCTTTTTAAATTTGAAAGAGAATGCAAAATCCATTTTACCGGTTAAAGAATAGTTAGTTTTGCAAGTTCATGAACATGAAATCTTTTCGTAAAATCTTAGTTTGTTGTGAGGTGGCAACATTATCTTTCTTTCTTTCTTTTATTCTTTCCCTGTGTGTTTGCTTTGGTTGTAAGGAGTGCAGAAATAAAATCACAATGGTTGTGGAATTAAGCTAGAGATCAAACGATCCCAATGGCATTTCAAGTTGCCAATTAATTCTCAAAGATTTTAATCAGTCGTCACACAATTTGTTTGAGGCATGTGTCATGGCCTTTGTTTGATTCAATTTGTTAATCCAAAATGGTTAAACTTATTTAAGTTGTTGAGGTTTAGATTTTCTGAAACACACTGGTAACATTCTTCACGCTACTTTTGCTTTTAGGAATGGGGAGATCGCTCAATGCTAGCAACGATTGCTCTAGGCGCAGCACAGGTATAATAGCTGTATTTCATTCTGTGCTTGTGTCTAAAAATTCTCAGCTGTTTTTATATTATCTTTTATTGGCCAGTCTCCATGGGGAGTCGCAAGTGGAGCCATCATCGGACACCTGATTGCTACATCTTTTGCGATTCTCGGAGGCGCATTTCTTGCTAATTACATTTCTGAAAAACTGGTAAAACAACCAAACAAATAAATCTTCCGGGATTTTTTATTTATTTTTTTTCCCCAAATTATGTATACAACTGATCTGACCATTGTTTTGAATCAGGTTGGATACTTGGGTGGAGCTTTATTTTTAGGATTTGCTGTTGCCACATTTTTTGGAGTCTTTTAGCCGATTGTTACAAATTCAAGAGTCGAAGAGACGAAATCTTTTTCAAGTAATGAAGGAACACCGAGAATAAGAAAAAGAGGCCTAAGAAATGCTACTGACAAGGATTTGTAGATTGTAAAATACTGTTGTACCAATGCTGCACTTGAAAATTTTATTCAGAAACAAGGTAGTCAATACAATATGGGACAGTATAATAAAAAAATTCTTTTCATTCCATTTATTACCAAATATGGTTTTCTATCTGCATCATAAATTGACAGACACAAAACTAATAATACAGAGAGATGGCTATTGAACTCATAATATTTCTACTATTTTTAAACTCAAGTAGATTATTGAAACCCAAAATCACTTATTACAATGCAACAGACATTCTTTGAAAATTCTTTATTGGAGAGAATTATAAAATAGAATGAGCACTACAGAGATGCCAATAATCACTGGAAATGCTGTAACCAAGTATAAAGCTCCATATCCCTGCGTTCAAACAACTACTTGCCAATTAGTTTCCTCTATAACTTTTCATTTCATTTTATGTGTGTAAGAAAAGGATGGTAAAAATGTCAACACGGTAAAATGTTTCAAGCAATGATAACTAGGTTAGGAGAAGAAACCAACCACGGCTGATGGCACTTCCACTTCATCGGCCTCAGCATCCTCAATCTCTGCAGCTGTATCCCAATCAATATTTAGTCTCTTGGCAGCTTCTCTTGGATCAATACCAGTGTCTGTGACTTTTGCATATAAAGATTTTCCAGGCCGTTTCTTCTTTGGTGTTATTTCAACCTATAAAAAAAATCACGAAAAGAAAAGAAAAAAATGCATTTGAGGACATCCAGTACACGTCTGGGATATTATAGTTGACAACATTGGATAAAACCAAAGTGCACTAATGATATCTACAAAAGTGAGTAAGGGGATAGTAAATGTCCATGTTGCTTGGAGAAATAAAGAGAGCAATACAGTCCAGATACATAGGATGTGTTTTGGCACTATCACACTGGAAAGAAGATGGACACAACATGCTTTTATCGAATCAGAAACTTTGTGCACAAGCATTGAGAAATAGGCAAGGATCTTGAAATTCAGATTTTTTGTGACGCAATTTTTTATTTATGTACAAGTTGCCAGGAATATTCTGACCTTGGTTATGATAGTTCTGATACAAAATTCTCACAATAAAAAACTCAACGCGGCAAGAATCCAATATATGAGCAAGATTTATCCAAACACCTAATATGCACGTTACACGTAGAAAAGGCCAATGAGGTGGTGGTGATCAGCTTGTAATTAACGAAAAAATAAGTTCATGAACTTATTTCTCTGGCAAGCAATCATACATTTATATACAGAAAATATCACATGTACGCATATCCGTGGGTTCCACAAGCTTGCGCACAATTAATTAACTTCTTAGAGGAAATTTTGTGAACAGGGTTCCCCTGTTAACCCCGGTCATATAAGAATATCTCGACAGCAGGAAATAATACTCGTGATTTACGGGCATAGACCTTAATGCCAATAATATTATATTGGGTTCATCTTTGCAACATCACAACAAGTGATCTTTCATAATTATCAAGTGTTGACAGTGAGAATAGAACCTCTAAATTAGGCCATTGCATCATTTCTTCAGCCAACATCTGCAAAGCAACACGATCTTTTGGAATTTTACCTTCATTTACCTAAGAAAAACAAAAGCTCTCTCAAACATAAACTCAAACATGGTCATAATAATTAAAAATGGATGTCCATGCATGCAAAGTAGATGATACTAACAGCTGGTCTTCCCAACAAGGTAATTTCTTGACACACAAACGACTGAAGTGTGCTTGCATATCGCTTTACGTTGAAAAGTTCATTTTGGCGGATTTATGAATTTGTCTAGACTAACAAGTAACATATCTTTCCAATGCTAAGTCTTGAAGACTCTAATATATGAACCTTATAAGCTGACCTAAAGAATGATTTGTACAACACAACGTAGTTTGAGCTCCACATGGCAAGCAAAACTGTGTCAAAAATGCCGGTATGTCTTTCCGTCAAGTCAAGAATTCTCTAGGCTTATGACAATTATAAAACCAAGGCCACACAAAAAGCACTCTGTTGTAGAAAGACATGCAGGCTTGACTGTAGATAATAGTACACTATAGTGCATAAAGATGTGAATTACTTCTACTAAAGCAGCGGCCAATTCGTCCCTGGTAGGAGCATTTTCATCGTCAATGCCAAGCAGACGCCTCCTCTCAACGTCCCTGGGGTCTTCAATGGATATAGTTAACTTAACCTACAAACAAACATAGAATTTTTTTCATAGTTGTCAAATTAATACACCACCTTAAGAGGTAATACATAATGACATACAATAAAATGATAGTGCAAGAAATTTCAATTTCTGAAAGTACCTCATTGAAGAGCATGTCTCTGTTTTTCTTTAGAAGCTCCAAAACCTGGATGAAAAAGTTTGATTATTAAATATACTAACATCATAAACGATTATGAAGAACATAAAACAATTAATTGTAAAATGTGTTAGGAACCAAGTGAAGAATGTTACTGACTCTTTTAATTTGAGAGACATATTCAAGGTCCTGAGGATCTGGGTCACCGTCTTCTCCTTGTGGTATTGGTTCTTGTTCTAATTCTTGTTTTTCTGAGGAAGATGGAGTGGAATTAGAAACGCTCACTTCAGTTCCAGTGTCTTCCTTATTCACAAAAACGAGGCCTCCAAACCTCCGCCTCATCCTCTGCCGTTGTGGTTGTTCTAGGTGGCGGTAGTGGTCTATCGATGGCATGTTAAACAAACGCAGGGGAAGGCTGCGGTGGCTGGACACTGAAGCCACAGCCACAGCCGGCGATTGCAGCAGTAGGGAACTCATAACATTCCAATGCCTGTAATTTGGCTTCCTTTTGCAAGAAAAAGACAAATTTAGGTTTAATTTTGTGAATTTCGCTTACAATTGCAATCAAACTGGCTCAAGCTCAAGAATTTGCCTCTTGCACAGGAGGAAATAGCAGGAACGTGAATTCGTGGCTGTTACAAACAGAAAGGATAATTTGCAGCTAAGGTCCCCAAACTTTTATAGATGGAGCATTTCACACACACCCTCTAAATTTTAATTCAAGTGTTAATTTTTTAAATATTAATATTAATATTATAAAATTTAATTAATCTATCCACCCATTTATCTCAACCCAATTTCACTCACATACCCATAACTCTCTCCATATTCATATTCATTAGCCGATGACCACCACACGCTGCTGCACGACACAACAACAACGATAGGTTAGAGTACAAATCGTCGCTACTTGAAGTAGTGGCGCAACAATGGTGCTGACGTAGGCACCGTACGCAGCAACGACGACATTGCTCGAAGCAGATCTGTGAAGTCTGCGTGAATCGTTACTGGTTGTCGCATTGAAAATGGTGGTTGTTGATAAGACTGGTGGTTTGCAAATGACTTTCGTGGTGGTTTGTCGAAACCATGATGGTTTCTTATTGATAAGTCTATGAAAGAGTGTAGGTTGGAAATGGTGGTTGTGGTGATAGCAGCGATGTCGATAGGGAGGTGATGGCGATTTTGGATTTGATTTGTTGGTGGTATGGCGATGCTCGTTGTCGTGGTGAGGTGACAGTTCTGATGATGTTGTGATGGTGGTCGTGATCACAAATGGCGGTGTTGGTGAGTTGGTGTTGAAGGTGGGGTAGTGGTAGGGGTGTTGGCAACGCGGTGGTTGTGGTGGTGACGACAGTGGTGCTCACAAATTATTTAGTTGATTATGACCAATAAATTAGTTAATGTGTGATAAATAAATAATATGTGACTAATAAAATAGATAATTTGTGACTAATAAATAACGTGTAACCTAAAAAATTAAGTTGTGATCGAAAAATAATTTGTGACTAATTAATTAGATTTTTTTACCATGACATAAGTTGTTACTTGTAAAATTTGTGATTTGTGACCAGTGAATAATACGTGACCTATTAATTTGATAAATTTGTGACCTATAAAATTTTGATTTGTGATCTATAAATTTTTTTATTGTAATCAAGAAATCATTCGTGACTTTAATATATTTAATTTATAAAATATAAATTTAATTAATTAATTTATAAATAAAATCTGGTTTTTGAAATTTTAAACATTTTTTATTAATTTCAAAATGCGTTAATCTCTTGTACATGTTTTTTTCCTAGGGTGAGAGAGATTGGGCCATAGGACTTATTGACGTTGAAATTTTGAAAATGACACAGATAGCACTATTTAGTCCAATTCATGGATTTAGCACATCTTTCCGATACCCAAATATGAAATATCACATGGCAGCAAAGCAACATGAATTGGACATTTTACCTTAACAATTTTGTATAAAAAGGAATTTATAGTAAACATCATAATTACACAATGTACAAGGAGAAAATCTCGATCCCTACTTGGAGTGGATATTGGTTCCTGTGCGACATCGATGGTCATGATTTGAAGACGATGGGATCATTTGCCAACTTTTGATAAAAGTGAAAGAAATATCTGATTCGGAAATTGATAAAAAGCTGTATGGTTCTATCAAATGCGTGACCAAAGTTTGACCAGTTGAAAAGTTGAAATTTTATCAGATAAACACAATATACGTTGCACTCTATCTTTTAACATTTTAAGTTTCTAGATAAAATAGTTTGTAACTTTATGGTAGATAAATTAATGTTAAGTTTCACTTTTAACATTTTAAGTTTCGTCGTTACATATTTATAAAATTTGCTCACATGTCCGACTTCTGATAGAAAAATGTATCTTCCTATATATACGTGAAAATATTAAAGATTAATTATATTTAAATAAATAAATATAATGTATCTTCCTATATATATCGTGAAAATATTAAAGATTAATTATATTTAAATAAATAAATGTATCATACCTCTAATAGTTTAAACCTACTTATTCAACTTCTTTTGCAAAGAGCACTGTACATAAACGAAGTGGCTGGTATTGTAAAATATTTTCTGCATGTTGTTCCCAAGTGCATTATTGAGCTTCTTCCATACTCTTCACATCTCCTCGATTTATTTTGTATATAGAGGGATAATTGAATTAATAAAAGATAAAATTTTCTTAAAAAATAAGCGCAATAAACATAGACATATTGAACCCATATTTAATGAATAATGCTAGATGTACGCTATCCATTACATTTTTGTTGACATCCTCGCGTACGTGGAAGAAATTTGTGCATCGATGTGATTAATGGGTTCAAAATCAATGGTTTTGATGGATTCATGTGGAAGAGTATTAACAAAAATGTATAGAAGAGCACACATATAGCATGGTTGATACTTTATAGGGATTAACATCTAGATTTCTGTCTAAATTAAAGTCAACAATTAATTTTATCCACGATTTTATAGAACCCGCAACTTTTCAACCACACATTTCAATTATTTCATTAACTTTTTATCAAAATCTGGTAAAAGTCTGATTTTAATCACATCAAACAAGGGCAAAGAGGATAAATTAAGAGAATAGTGACTTCAACAAAATGACACAAAATAATTGGTACAGTAAACTAAAAAAATAATTCTTAGTTTACTGTGGATAGTCTGTCTAATAGTTGGAGATTTTGAACAAGACGGGACGTGTAGATCTAATTTCTTGTCTCATCCTTTCTGATTGGGTGATCGAGTAATCCATCATTTTGTTTAGCTATCGATTAGGACGTTGAAATTGCAACGATCTTAATTGAGTCTCACATCATAAATATTCGACTTGCAATTATAACGTCTATACTTACTTAATTTACAACCAAGTTTTGATGATGAGTTCTACTCAACGTACGTATTTTTAATATCCCAAAAAAAAGATTAAAAAATAAAAACCCTTAGGCTTAAATTTATTTATTTTATTTGTTTTTTTTATCAAGAGAGTCAGCCATAAGTAGACATTGTAGGTACATTAGACAGAATATCTATGTTCATGAACTGGGACAAAGCTGACTCTCCAGCCTCTCTGGTGCCTGGTAATAGTTTATAACAATAACTGCAGATACATTGATTTTACTCCATTTTTTCATTCATCACTTCATGTGTCATGTCCAAAGGAGATTGAGAAACTATTATATTTCATACTTGTCCCCCATTATAACTGCATCTAATTCATTTCCAATAGATTTTCTAAATCAACCATTTTTGTCCTATTTAATGACAAGTGTAATTATAACATAAGAACAACAAATGGGTTGTTTTGACAAATCTAGCTTCTGATAAAAAAAATTAGCAAGTTTCGAAAAAAAAAATGATTTGAAAAATGTGTGGATCCATGAAACATGTGAATAAAGTTGAGAAAATGATTTCGAAGTTTTTTTTTTTTAAGCCCCTCCGGGGCACATCCAAGTGGCAAAGGAAGGGCATTGCTGGGCTTGCAACCTCAGCATGGAGAGTTCAATTCCTAGTTGGAGCAGCTGAATGATGTAATAATCAATATT
>CAIGRS010215484.1:0-13160 GCA_903798395.1 Fraxinus floribunda | reverse complement strand
AGTCGGGATTCGACTTTCTCCCTTTGCGAATCTCATGGAGGCTGGAGACTCGAACCCGAAAGCTCTCGGACTTTACATGGCTGAAGTGCTTAATAAATATGGAATTCTGTATTGCCACATGGTCGAGCCAAGGATGAGAAATGTTATGGAGAAAATGGAATGTCCCGACAACCTTGTACCCATGAGAAAGGCGTTTAAAGGTACGTTCATTGCAGCCGGGGGTTATGATAGGGAAGATGGTAACAAAGCCGTGGCTGAAAACAGCACTGATCTTGTTGCCTTTGGTCGTTTCTTCTTGGCTAATCCTGATTTACCGAAGAGATTCGCGTTGAATGCTCCGCTCAACCATTACAATAGGAATACATTTTATGTATCTGATCCTGTCGTAGGCTATACAGACTACCCATTTCTTGAAGAAAATTATTGATTTTAGGGGATAGTACTTTAAACTTCAAATGTCAATCAAAATTTATCAGTCTCTGCAAGAATAATTTCACATGGAAATAGATATTTGCAACATCTTTTGTGAGTAATATTTATCCTGGTGCAAGTTTTCATGCATATACGAGTTCTATATTCTACGAATCTACGGGTTCGCCAGGTAATATTGGATATCATTGTTCGGTATTTCGACCTAACAAAGCTCATATGGAAGCATACTTATATAATTCATATGCCGGTAGATTAAGGGATCTGTTACTCAAATTAATGATAAAATACTGAGGAATAAAGGTAAATTTAAGTCACTTTTCTTAAGCCGAAGGCAGGTTTAAAAATAAATAACTTTTTTTTTTTTTGTTGTTAGTGATAGTTCAAATTAAATAAGTTAAGAAAAGTAGAATTAAGAATAGGGTTGTCAATCATGATGAGACACCAATTCATGCTAAAGCGAAAGAAATAAAAATCTTAAAAGAATCTGTCTGCGTGTGGCTGCCATTCCTCCATGCATGATAATAAGTAAATTTGAAGATAAGTATTTTCTTTTGATCTTTCATATGATTCTAATGGGTGGATTAGTTAAGACATCCTATCCTATGCTTTTTGGCTAACCTTTGAAGTTCATTATAAGTAAATTAAGTTTATAATAATGTTTCCATAGATCAAAATTTTAATTCCAAGTTACTTAATTTTAAGCTTAACAAAATAATCATTATTTTTAAGTCGTACTTTTTTTCTAAGAAAAGTAACTTTTAAGTATAGCAAAAAAATTATTCACTTGAATGCGAATATATACAAGATGAAAAGGAATAATCTTTTTGATTAGTGAAATTCCCAAGAATTCACATCAATATGCTGGTAAAAATAAATTAATGCAACTGGTTGTGTGGATATAATACTTTTGAATTTTTTGTCGTGCACTTTTCTGCTTTTTTAACAACCCACACCCAACCCACCCCGATCACCCACTGAATTTTAAAATTTAATTTTTATGAAGGAAAGGGGTCCTTTTTTTTTTTTTTTTTTTGGTGCTTCGAATTGCAATATTCTTATTTCTTAGGAGCAAAAGATAGGAATTTTGGGATCTACTTGCAAGGATTGTTAGTGTCTTAGTTCACTATAAAAAAAGTGAGACATTTCGCAACGTTTATCAAACGTTGTAAGAGAAAAACATTTGACAACGTTGTAAAAGAAAAGCATTTTGTAATGTTTGTCAAACGTTTCCTTTTGTAAAAAAAAACGTTGCAAAAGGAATCGTTTGACAAACGTTGCAAAATATTTTTTCTTTAACGTTTGATAAACGTTGAAAGTTGCAAAAATGGGTTTATCGCAATATTTTTCTATAAAATGTTGTTAAAACTTATTTATATTAACCAATGACAACATTCATTTATTAAAACTGTTTTAACAAAATTGATATTCTAAGTGGGAACTTCAAGATTCAATATAATACTACAAACCTAACAAGTTCAAATGAACAACTCGATCCGTTTAAAACAAAGAAGTATTTGAATTCTAAGATTAATGTACTTCAATAAACCATCTTGTGATCATGTTAAGTTCAATGAATGTCCACTTATTATATATGAGATATGAAAACTTTTTATGAAAATTTAAAGTTACTTTAATTATTTATCTAAAGAATAGAAAGAGTTCGCACCTCACAGGTGAATGCATATATAATTATATAGATTGGTGAAGATGCGATACATATCTAAATAGGTTTTGCTATTGCACTCACATATTTGATTTGACAAGATTCTTGCTTTCAAAACTGAAAGATTTGGTAGAGATTTTTAGTAGATTTTGATAAAAGTAGATGAAATGTGTGGTTAAATTAATTGTTAACTTTGATTTAAAATTTTAATTGAATTTTAATCCAAACCAAACGGGGGCTTAACTTTAAATCCGCAATTTCTGCCTGATATATACGCACAAACAATATCTATAATCTAAGAGAATTAATGTTAATCATTAATATCCACAATCAATCCTTAACAGTGACGAAATTATATAGAAACAATAAGAATTAACTCCATTGGCGTAGGCGAAAGCCATCTTGTCGTTGATAAGTCGCATGTTCTTCTACACTAATCTGTCTTCCAATTTGTTCCTGCACAAAAGACTTTCAACTTTTTATTAAGATTTGAAGTTCTATCAATTAAAAGTTTGTTGGATAATTATTTTAGAAATTCATATATTTGTTCGATTGGCCAAGTAAAATGATGGTTCTTCTGAAAAAAATAAATAAATAAATAAAATATGATCTTGAATTTGTGTGCTTGATTGAGTCTTATTGGGTCGAAATGCTCGCTTGTGCTTAGTGACTTAGATACTATATTACTATTTTAAAAGTCAACTTACTAAGATAAAAAGTCCAAGAATGAATTGTCCAAATAGTTACTGAACTTTACGATATACTTCCAAGAGGTCACTGAACTTTCAAAATCACACAAGTTATCACTGAACTTTCAAAAGATTTTTCACGAAGTCACTGAACTTTAAAAATCACCTTATTCATCACTGAACTTTTTAAAATGTTTCACATGGGTCACTAATTAGTGATCTCCTAGAAAACATTTTACAAAATTTAGTGATCTCATAGAAACCTTTTGAAAAGTTTAATAATGAATGTGGTGATTTTTAAAGTTCAGTAATCTCGTGGAAATCTTTTATAAAGTTCAGTGATGACTTGTATAATTTTAAAAGTTCAATGACCCCTTGAAAGCATGGCGTAAAGTTCAATGACTATTTGGGCAATTCACTCAGTAGTCCAATTACATTTACTTTATATTATTTGCATTTTTATTCGGTGTGAAATTTTTTCTTTGGTGAGAAAGATTTGATGGGACCATATATATGAGAAACAACTTAAACTTATAAGACATTTACGTACTATTGTAGTCTAAACTTTTTAATTTTCCAAAAGTCTTTAAAAGTCTCAATTGAATACACACTATTTTACTATATTACTATTTTAAAAGTCAACTTACTAAGATAAAAAGTCCAAGAATGAATTGTCCAAATAGTTACTGAACTTTACGACATACTTCCAAGAGGTCACTGAACTTTCAAAATCACACAAGTTATCACTAAACTTTCAAAAGATTTTCACGAAGTCACTGAACTTTAAAAATCACCTTATTCATCACTGAACTTTTTAAAATGTTTCACATGGGTCACTAATTAGTGATCTCCTAGGAAACATTTTACAAAATTTAGTGATCTCATAGAAACCTTTTGAAAAGTTTAATAATGAATGTGGTGATTTTTAAAGTTCAGTAATCTCGTGGAAATCTTTTACAAAGTTCAGTGATGACTTGTATAATTTTAAAAGTTCAATGACCCCTTGAAAGCATGGCGTAAAGTTCAATGACTATTTGAGCAATTCACTCAGTAGTCCAATTACATTTACTTTATATTATTTGCATTTTTATTTGGTGTGAAATTTTTTCTTTGGTGAGAAAGATTTGATGGGACCATATATATGAGGAACAACTTAAACTTTTATTTATTATATTATCTAATTCTATTTAGCAAACAAACATGAAGTATTTTGTTAGAACTTTGTTTTTGATGTTACATAGATGATAAGACATTTACGTACTATTGTAGTGATGAAAATTCCAGTAGTAAAATATGAAGTCCTTAGTCGGGAGATAAAAGTGGCACATCCTAGTACTCCACGAAGTCGGTATTTTAAAAAGCTTGTCTAGACATGTCTAAGTTTGGGACTCAGTTAATATTTCCCACATCGCACTCTGGCGAAAAAAATACATTGTCAACTTTACCATGATATTGTAAGATGTATCTAGGCGAAAAAAATGAGTGTTTTTTTGACAATTAGTGAAATTTTCTTATTTTAAAGTCCAACTTAACAAAATATTCAACGATTGCTAAAACTTTTTAAAAAAATAAGTCCAAACACAAACCACAATCCTTGCATTCGAACATTGCATTTTCTGCTAGTGAACCAAACATTATTAATTTGAAGTATTTATGATTTTGAGAATTATTTTTTTCTTGTAAACTTGAAAAATATGTATAAAACTCCTATAAATTTTCAAGGTATATTTTGATTTATTTATTGGTCTACAATATTAAAATAATATTAAATTAGAACTTGACTTTCACACATTTCCACACACTACACCTTTTAGAACGTTGCACGAAACACACGAGGAGACAAAATGTGAAGGTCATAGGACTAGGAAAAAATGATTATGCAAAAAAAAAAAAAAAAAGCAAGCAGCCCAACATGGGCAGCTCATTGGTTCAAATTAATCTATAGACCAATTGTGATGCATATGCAGTCCAATTGCATGCTGACTAGATTCTTGACTGTCCTACACAAAACCTTCTCCAACATTGTGGATGGCCACTTTTGATACTATAAAATCTACATCTCTACAGATGGCCAACAAGATGTTACATAGAACACCAGCAAATGAGGTCCCAACACGTCGTCGTTTGAGGGTATAATCGTCTTTTTGACTTAAAGCGATGTATAGTCTTTAGGTAACACAATCCATCACCTTACTTGGCATGGTTTTATTTGGTCATTAAATATTTCTAGTGAAGTGTAAAGGTGGCTTCATGTTCACAAATGGTTTCTTTACAGGAAAGAGAATCAGAAAATTTATGTATATAAGGTTCTATCTATCCTAGGACAACTGGACAAGTGTGTGAGTTTTAAGGAGGATTTTTTGAGATGGGAGAGCGCAACAACCTCGAAGCTAGTTCAAACTAGTGGGAGGTTGTCCGCAGAGGCAGAAAAATAAGTAGAAAACGACTCAAAATTGAGTTGAAAGCTATAGAAAAAAATTAAGCTAAGATTGATGGCTCGTGGAAAGATTCAAATGAAGAGAATTGAAAATCCGGTGCATCGGCAGGTGACCTTTTGCAAGCGCCGTGCAGGGCTTCTTAAGAAGGCTAAGGAGCTATCTGTGCTATGTGATGCTGAAATTGGAGTTCTTATTTTCTCTTCCCATGAAAAGCTCTATGAGCTAGCCACCAAAGGGTTCTCTCTCTCTCTCTCTCTCTCTCAATATATACACACACACGCGTATGTATGTATACTTTACCCCGTCTCATCTCTAATATTATAAGCTATAAGGTAATTCAATAAGATATTGAGCACACAAAAATCCTAAATTCAAAATTGATTGTTATTTATTTTATGGAAGTCGTGTCAAATTATCATATCTAAGCTGTCAGATGGTTTAACTTTGTATTAGAGAGGATACTGTATATTCAAATCTCGTTGCTCCTCAATATATAACAAAATGTACACGAATGAGACTTTACATAAAAAAAAAAAAAAATGAGTTCATTCTGCATGTGATTAGGAGTATTGAGAGGAAACATATTTCTTCACATATTAAGCTTTTAAATGTAATAGTTTAACCATTTGTAAGAGCTAGTGCATGCTCTTGTTGATGGATATCTGTGTGCTTCTCTATTAATTTGTGTGCATTCGGACGAGCTCTGCTCGTGGCTATGGAAATATTGTTTGTGCATGTAACAAGTTGAGACATGAAGATTTATATTATTTGTAGTTAGCTAGGTCTAAAATTTTATGTTTGTGTTCTTGTTCTTGAAAATGGAAGAAGCATGAAGGGTTTGATTGAGAGGTACATGAAGTGTAACCCGCCTGGAGTTCAAACTGAACAGCCCAGAGATAAGCAAGTTATGGTATGAACTGCTTGACTCAAAACTTAAATTGTTAGAAATAGGGTGAAATTATTTATATAAAAAATATATCTTCAGCACATTCATATATGTGCCAATCAAATCTATTTTTTGATATGTGCACAACTTTTATAAATTGATTTGAATTCCACTATTTTTTTCTATTTAGATAACTTGTAAATCCATCTCGTTTAAAAGATTTCAATATTATTAAAGTGAGATTAGTTAATTAATTTATTTAAATTATGGGTTCAACAAAATTTGTCAATATCACAATCTTATTAGTCAAAAAAAATAAAATAAAATAAAAAATAACGATGTCATGGCAAGGAAAACATTTAAATAAACAAAGTGTATTGGATAGATTATTCTATCTAAAAGAGCACTTTGCTAAATGTAATCAATTCTTTAGAAACTTAGCATATGTAGACAATATACAAATGGAAAATAAATCATACAATGTTCTATGCATTAATCAAAAGAAATATATTTTAATATTGGAATCTATGGGGTTAGAGCGTCTCCAGATACTGTCTATTTTTAAAGAACATATTTTATAATTTAGAGAGTATCTATAAATTTAGAGAGTAAATTTTAAGTACTTTAACAGCTTCTTTATATTGAACACTTAATTTTATTACTCCCAAAAAATATTTATTATTTTTCTTTATCTTTCGTTTTCATCAGCTTTCATCCAAATTATTATATTATTTTTCTCTATTGAAAATTGAAATACTTTAAATACATTTAATTAATAGAGAGTGTGTTTGACTCTCTAAATTTGAAGAGACGAACACAATTTTTATTTTAAAATATTAATTTAAAGAGTCTATTGAACCATAATTTTAAAGGTTGACTCTTTAAAGTGGAAATTATCTTATATTTAAAGAATTTATCAGAGATGCTCTTAGACAATCATAAAGTGATCATTATCGTTTCTAATTAAAAAAAGATAACATGATAGTGTAACATATTTTATACTGGTATTGGTGCCTTTTGTTTATTTACTATTCAATTAATATTGTGTATCATACATTACATAATATTAGAACTAAATGACCCCCATATAATTCATCTTCTTCTAGTTCTTTTCGAGTTATTACACGATCTGAGAATCATGGAGAAAAAAGCAAAGTACTAGTAAATGATTTCAAAAAAGTTATAATTAATTACAACAAAGTACGATAAATTATAAAAGACAATCCTTGAAATTAATAGGGTGTTTGGTGGGGATTAAAATTAGATTTTTAGTAGATTGTGATAAAAGTTTTTGAAATATATAGTTGAAAAGTTGTAGAACCCATAAAAGATGTGGTTAATACTGATTGTTTGACTTTGACTTGGATTAAAATCAGATTTTAATCCGAACCAAACATGGGCTAAATTTACCAAAGAAGCAAGTGAATATTTATTAATTTATTTTTGTATCTAATTTATAAACTTCATAATTTCCTCTAGGATCTAAAGGAAGAGATTAGCATGCTGAAGCATGAGATTGATGTGCTTCAGAAAGGGCTGAGGTAATTAAATTTGATTGGAATTTTTCACTCTCAATATCCTAATTAGTTTGAAGACATTTAAAAAAAAAAAAAAAAGTGGCAATTTGAATTCTACTACACAAATAGCATGAAATTCATCATGGCCTATTTGTTAATTCTTATGTGAAATTCCAATTAATAAAAGAAAGTATGTGTAGATTCACATCTGGAGGAGGAGCTGCCGCTGCGACATTGGATGAATTGAATGATCTCGAGAAACATCTTGAAGTATGTGTTTATCAGATTCGCTCGACGAAGGTACACACCAACTACATATTTGAGATAATTATAATTCAATTTATCACAATTTATCAGTATGTATTAACTATGACCATCATATACAGATGGATATTATGTTTCAAGAGATCGAGTTGCTCAAAAATAAGGTGAACATATATTTTACTCTACTTAGCATCAATTAAATTTTATCATGTCGATGATCATCATCAGACATGTCCAAAGGTAAATATATCAGCGATTACCAAATTTCATAGATTTAAAAAAAATAAATAAATAAAAGGGGTTTCCGACCAATTTATTTACTTACTTTTGGTGATACCATATATTATTTTTTAAATTCTTACTTTCGGAACCAATATTCTTGATATTCAATTGAAGGAGGGGATACTGAAAGCAGCAAACGAGCATTTACAGGAAAAGGTAATACAAATATGATAAGATAATTTTAATATAAAAAAATGTTAATTAATTAGCAGGTACTTATTTATTTATAATAAATTTTCTTGATTTTGCAGATAGAGGAGCAGTATGGGATTAATAGTTCCATGCCAGAAGTGCTGACTGATATTCAATATCCATTATGGACTAACACTCAGTGCCCATTAACCATACAAAATGAAATATATCAGTTCTAACATATGCTTTTATTTTGTCAGTAATTAATTAAATAATATGGGCCTGTAGTTAAAATATTTGGTACGTTGTATTGAAGGTGTGGCCACTTAATATTTTTTTTTTTTTTTTTCTAGATTGTAAACTAGTGTGTGCCTTGAACAGCTTATGAAATTTCGTAATGATGTATACATGGTCAAATGCACTTTTTTAATCTCGGCACTTTTTAATAAAAGTCAAGTTTCATTTTATGTAGATCGAAAGTTCGTCTACTTAATTGGTACGTAAACTTCAATCCACATGATGCATAGGAGATGTTCTAAGAACTTGCTTTCGAGCGTGTTCAAATAGCCATTTTTTTTTTATTTAAATTGATAAAAAATACTTTTAAAGAAAACTGATACAAAGTAAGAAAGCTCTTCTACAATAGATATCACAGACAAGCCTTTCAAGGTTTCAATATTTTTTTCTCCTTCATTTTATGTAGATCGAAAGTTCGTCTACTTAATTGGTACTTTGACTTCAATCCACATGATGCATAGGAGATGCTCTAAGAACTTGCTTTTGGAAGTGTTCAAATAGCCGTTTTTTTTTTTTTAATTGATAAAAAATACTTTTAAAGAAAACTAATACAAAGTAAGGAAGTTCTTCTACAATAGATATCACAGACAAGCCCTTCAAGGTTTCAATATTTTTTCTCCTCAAGCTTGAACTATCCAAAGTATAATGCATTCATTAGCTAAAAATGTTGATAAAAATTACTCGAGTAGAAATTGTAGAAATATGCTGATCATTAAGTCATATGCAGAAATTTGTACTCCTTCAGGCATCAATCGATCGAGCAAACTAAGGTTTTACATTTTAAGGTTTCAATCCTGAGTTTTACATTCTTCTGCCTATGTTCCTACGTTGTAATATGCAAGAATGAATTTTAAGGTAACTTCTTTTACCTTTATTGACTTTTTGCTGAATCACTCGATGTTCATGGCTTCAATTATAACAGGTCTTGAGAATGGTCGTGAATGTGAACATAACAAGTCAAAACTTTTTTTAAGGATAAAATGATTGTGAGAATGTTTAGTCTGTAAAATAGTCCAGATAATGTCAAACCAAAACAATAGCAAATAAGGTTCGGCAACACAAAGACAACCAGATGCATCATGGAGCCCACATGAAACAAAAATGGGTGCTGCTTCATTGCCAGAAGGGGGGGGTGCCCGGGTCAAACCCAGGCGCCCCCCCTTCTAGCTGAAAGAACTCAAATAACAATTAGAAGTAATCTGGTGGCAATCCCCCTTGCCTTCTCCCGTGTCTTCATTTTCTTAAATAATACACAGATTACATCTTTACAAAACTAATTCTGGAATGTACAGTTTTACAAGAATAAATGTGATTTGTGAAAATGGAAATACAGGAGAGAATCATGGGATTATGTCACACTGATTTGTGAGGAGATCGAGGAAGTGATTCAGCTGCTGTTGGTTTGGGAAGTTCACGTATGGTAGCTGCATTTCGGGATCCTCATGACTGCTCTGTCCAGCTTTCTCATTCTGTCCATTTTGCTTATTCTGTCTAACACTGGCAAAGGGGATTAACCCAACAAAAAATTGAATACAAATCATGAAGTTTGAACTCCATTTCCACCTATATCGCTCCACTGTCACCTAGACCGTCGTTGAACGCATGGGTAGCATGCTCAAATATTTTGTTCTTGGACTCTACTACCACCTAGATGACGAGTATTTTTGTCCACGTTAAACAAATAATATTTTTTATTGAGTAGTACTATATTTAATTGATCTTATCAGTTGAACCCGCATTACGTGAGATCATCCCTCTTTATACGTAAAACAATATTATTTTTTACTTATACTTGATGCCTAATAAATGGTTGCAACTACATCTCAACCGTACCTGGCCATACAACTCCATGCAACATTCAATATAATGAGTAAAATAGCAACCTATATTTTCTAGGGAAGTGTGACAGTGTTGTTTTACTTTTACCGTTAGGAAAAAAAATTAATGAGGTTGCAATGGAACCATGAATTCATCAATAGAGCCGCCCACGGATACCAATCATTCTCTTCTCTCTCATTTTTTTCCTCTGAGGATGTAGGTGGAAGAATTTATAACATTTCTATGCATACACAAACATGAACTTAAACTAGTAAATGGTCAATCTACTAACCATAAACAAAGAAACACCCGAGAGAAAAGCATTTTGTTTAGTAATTGTGTGAGGTTTTATTTCTTGACTCGAGAGGACACGATATACCTGTTTTGTCATGACGTGTTAAGTCCCATTTTACATTTTCGAATGGTTATCTAGTCAACGCTTAAATCCAACTCCATCCTGATTCGCCTTGTAGTCATAATTGACTTAAAAGTTAAATTATTTACTCTTTTCTTCAATATCAAGAGACTTTGACTTCTTATGCATTGAGGGCTATGACAAACGAACACGATTTGACTAAACAGGGAGTATAAATTCTTTCAACAAGTCAAACTGTATGGAAAATGGAAATTGCTGTCCTAAAAGATTTTATCATGCATTAATTCTGAATTTAATTTCTTTACAAGTAAATTCACCGATGATCAAGTTTATACGTACATTCGATTCTATGGTTGATTTTCTCAAATTCTTGCGAAAAAATTGGTACAACTAGCATGGACAGTCGAGAAAACATATAAAGAAATGCAATAAACATACAGTCAACAGCTATGTCCTTGAGAAAGTATTAAATGAAATGATAAAAAAATTAAAATTTAATACCATTTTGAAAATCAATTGTGACCATAATGTTCATACCATTTATCTTTAAAGAAAATCTTAGAGCATTCAATCAGTAAATATTTACTGTAACAGATAGCATACATGTGAGTTCATTTACTACATCCTAACCACCTCCTTCCTCCGCGTATTAATCCCTCCACCACCCTCAACTCTCTACACTTATCACCACAGCAACTCTCTCTAAAAAATCCTCTTTCTCCCTCTATACATACACGCAGAGATAGATAGATAGATAGATACAAGGAAAGCAAAAATGGCTGAGTTCAGATTTTGTAGCATACTCTTTGGGCTGTTCTTGGTGTGGTGTAGTAATAATATAGGTCTTGGAAGAGGTCAAGATGGCGGAGGAAGAAGCGAGATGGTGCCAGCCATGTTCATTTTTGGAGACTCTCTCATTGACAATGGGAACAACAATAATCTGGCTACTTTGGCCAAAGCCAACTATTTACCTTACGGCATTGATTTTGATGGCGGACCGACTGGCAGATTTTCGAATGGTTATACCATGGTTGATGCAATTGGTAAACAACTTCTTTTTCACTTTTTCTTATATATATATATATATATATTTTATTTATTTATTAGGAAAAAAACAAATGAAGAGTCAAAATAGAGCATTGTTAAGAGTGTATAATTTATTATTATTATTTTTTAATTTAAAGATACTATCTATTATGACCGAGATAGAGATAAACTATTATGACTTTGAGCTATCTAAGAAACCTAGCAAACATTTTTTACAAGCATTTACTTGCGACTACTGGGATATTGACATGTAATTACTGAAAAATTTCGTGGCAATTTATCTTATTAGTTATGCATTCTTTAAACTGGGCTTATGCCCTTATCTGCAGCTGAATTGCTTGGACTGCCTCTAATTCCTGCATATACTGAAGTATCTGGTGATCAAATGAGATATGGAGTTAATTATGCCTCTGCTGCTGCTGGTATTCTTGACATTACAGGCAGAAACTTTGTGAGTACTTTCTGTACTTCTTAATGAATAGTTGCTCTGTTCAACTTGCCATCAACCAACATAGAAGGCATAGACTAATAGCCAAAAAACTCTATAATCGGGATATTTTTTGCTTCTTTCAGGTTGGCCGAATTCCGTTCAATCAGCAGATTAGTAACTTTGAGAACACTCTTGGTCAAATTACAGACATTCTTGGTGCACAAGATGCGGCACAGGCGCTTTCTAAATGCATCTTCTTTGTTGGAATGGGCAGTAACGACTACCTCAATAATTACCTTATGCCAAATTATCCCACAAAAGATCAGTATGACCCTCAAAAATATGCAGACCTCCTGGTTACACAGTATTCCCAGCAACTCACTGTAAGATTCTCTAATAATGAACAAGATCTTATGTTATATTTTCTTCGTTAATATAGTCAAATGCTCATTATTTCACATTTTTCTTCCGTTTCTTTGGTTATTGAACAATTGCAGAGGCTTTACAACCTGGGAGCTAGGAAATTTGTGATTTCAGGGCTTGGTTTAATGGGTTGCATTCCAAGCATTCTAGCACAAAATTCCAATGGTATATGTTCTGAGGAAGTGAACCAACTTCTCATTCCCTTCAACACGAATACGATCCGTTACTAGTTGTTAGAGTCACGTACCTTACCCGGTTCTAAATTTTCTTACATTGACATTCGCAATATGTTCCAAGATCTCCTTACCAATGCTGGATCATATGGTACATAAATTCTACAATCTACGAACATACATACATAAATATAAAATGATCTAATGAGTGTCCATGCTCATCTTATGATTAATTATTTGATTTCAACATTTTAATTATCTCTGATATAATCTTATCTGAATGTACGAAAGAA
>CAIGRS010215477.1:0-12481 GCA_903798395.1 Fraxinus floribunda | reverse complement strand
TATCGTTGTTCTCTTCATTTAGAATGACAAGTGAAACTAGAGACTCTTCCACTTCTTCAGTAGTCCCATTAGGCAACAAAGGAGATACATCAGAATTTGAGACTACTAGCTGCTTAACAGGGTTATTAGCTAAAGATGATTTATCTACACCTCCATGAGCCATCTTGAAAACTACCAGCTCCTTATCAATATCACTAGGTGAAGGTTGTTGATCAACCTCATCATGTACCTCATTAGAATTATTTGTCAAAATATGAAAGCCAACTTCTTGAATAGGAACATCAACACCAGAATCAACCCTACCTGTAACCTTCCTCTTTTGAGAGATATGCGTCCACTCATCATTGATGGAGGTTTCTCATGAGCTACACCACTTTGGCCAGCCTCTTCCTTAGCAACCCAAACCTTGGCAAGTTTTTTACTCTCACTAGGCTTAGGTAGAGAAGAGCAAGAGTAACCAAATACCCTACATTTCGAACATTTAATGGGTACCCATTCAAACTCAGCACGAATAGATATCCAATCCCCATTTGCACAGGGAAAATCAAAGTCCTCCACTAAATCCTCCAAAGCATTAATCTCAGCACAAACACGTACAAAGCTGAGACATTTACGTGTAAGAGTAATCGCATCTGCACGTAGAGGACGTCCCACAACACTAGCTACATGACTCAACCCCTCCGTTGTCCAGAACTCAAAAGGGAGTCTATTCGACCTCATTGCCCTAGGGTGACTTGGTATCACATTGTATGGTTCCCTAAATGTATCCCTCGTCATGCATTTATCCTTTGGCTAGCAATTCAAGGTGGCATTTATACACAGTTAAAGCTTTTTCGCTTTGGTTTGGTACGGATTATACGTTGTGTGCTATGTGATTGTTCGGAAGAGGATTTGGATCATCTTTTCTTTGATTGCCCATTTTCTGAGTGTGTTTTGGCATGCTTTGCATATAAAATCTAACCTGCATTGGGTTAAGAGGAGTTGGTCAGATACTCTTTCTTGGATGTTGCAGTTTCGTGGAAGGTCAATGCGGTCCATTATTAATCGTTTGATGTTTACGGCTTCGACTTATGCTATTTGGTGTGAGCGTAATGCTAGAGTCCATGGTGTGGCTCCTAAACATGAATCTGTTGTTATTCAAGGCATTGTTTTTTCTGTTTGTACANTTAATCGTTTGATGTTTACGGCTTCGACTTATGCTATTTGGTGTGAGCGTAATGCTAGAGTCCATGGTGTGGCTCCTAAACATGAATCTGTTGTTATTCAAGACATTGTTTTTTCTATTTGTACACGAGTAAATTTATGTAAGGGCTTGGTCCCATCTAGTGAGAATAGATGACTCTAATGCTCATGGGGTTTTTCTGCAAATATTTTCTATTGTCGTGAATAGGTTATAAGATCTAATCTAGGTTACAGTTGTTGATGCTCGGAAGACATAAATTCCTAGCCTAGTTTTTCTTGGGTATTCCCCTATGATCATGTACTTTATTTTTACACTTTGAATATAATACACTTACCTTATCCAAAAAAAAAAAAAAAAACTATTTGGTATTCAATTTCAAAAATAGAAAAACCATTTGACATCATCTGAAAACAAAAAACAACACAAATCGGTATAACTAATTTTTTAGTGTGTTACGTCATGCAATTAAATTACTTAAGTGTCATTCTTAGTTGAATTATGTAGTTCCTAATAACTTTTATTTTTCATAATTTCTGGTTAAAATTTTCAAAGTAATTAAAAATTTAGAAAATACATATTTGTTAAATATAGAAATTTTTTCCAAGATTCTAAATTAAGATCCTAAAAAGAATGAATAGATCATCAATTTGACCACATAGAAATACCTGTCAATAGAATATTAACCAACCAACTTCTCTATAAATAGGAATGTTGAGTTGGTACAAAACACAAACAAACTTTCTTTTGATCTTCCAAAACAACAATACCGAAGAAATATGGCAAGGCCTACCCAAGTTTCAATTCTTTTCATTGTAGCTTTATTCTTCTTGTCCCTCCTTGACATCGTCCACTCAGAAGACGTTCCCCAACCACCAGTTTCTCAATTTCACATTCAAGGACAAGTTTATTGCGACACATGTCGTGCTCGATTTATTACTGAACTTAGCGAGTTTATCCCAGGTACATAATTATAATCCATACAAAATGCTACCCACACTGCATCTTGTCCCAGTAGTTGTAAAATTTCAGCAAAATTTGAACTTGTTGCTGCAATTGTTTTTGAACTTCCTCAGATAATAGTTTAGGAGGTAGTTAAGCATGCTATTAGAGAACGAGCATATATGTGTGTGTGTGTGTGTGTAATAACAACATAATTCCTATCACAATATCCTGATTAAATGAATGCTTGATTATAAGATTTCCTTTGTTGTACGTTCTTGCATCTTCTTTATAGTGGTGTATGTGTTGTTGAGGAACTGGATTATGATATATACAATTCATAATTTATAATTTAATCTTGGCATGTAGGTGCTAGTGTACGTCTCCAGTGCAAAGACGGAGAGAATGGAAAGATAACATTTACCGAGGTAGGTTACACGAGGGCAGAAGGATTCTATAGCATGCTTATTGAACGTGATCACAAGAACGAGTTTTGCGAAATTACACTTCTTTCAAGTAGCAGAAAAGATTGTGATGAAATTGCACGATAAATCCTCTTGGATTCTTTAAGAAAGAAGCTCTTCCAAAATGTCCGCAAGTCTTTAATAAATTAGGTATGTATCCCCCAGATCTGTGAATGGCAAAAAGAAGATGTTAGTTGAATAATTATGTGTGCCTCTTTGTCAAGGCTTTTGATGGCCTAATTAGAATGCCTTGTAGTATTGAATACTTTTGATTTGTAATTTCTGTAACTTCCCAAGAATTTTCTTGTGGAAAGAAAATAAAATTTCTGTAAAAAGAAGACTTTAGTTGAATAATTATGCGTGCTTTTTTTGTCAAGGCTTTTGATGCCTTGTAGTATAGAATTATTTTGCTTTGCAATTTGCAAGAATTTTCTTGTGGAAAGACAATAAAAGTTGTAGATTATCAGATAAGCAATAAATAAAATATATATTGTAATTTTCTTTTATTATTTGGTGTCAATCTACAGAGTAAAAAAATAAAAACTAAATCAAAAGAGGGGCTATACCTCCTGTAGAACTCGATACACTTGAAAAGGGGTAAGAAGAATATATATAAACACGGCAATATAAAAAAAAAAAAATTCAAGTCTCGTAAAAATTTTACATTTCGTTATTATTGAAAGAAGAATTTTCTTTTAGTTGAAATCTGAATTTCAAAGATGATAATTGATGTTTAAACATGTTTCTTCCTAAATCTAATGAAGTTATACACCATATCTACTGATTTAATCATTCACAGTAGCTGGGAAGGGAAAAGAACAAATCAAGATACAGAATACACGAACGAAATGCTTCACAAACAAAAAAAATTGCAATTTGCATCAGTTGAGATTCCTACAATACGTTTTCATTGTCAATTTTAGAGCAGGACCTATGAATTAAAACTAGATGGGGGGAAGTAGAAGTGATGTTAGGAACTAATGATGCCATAGATTGGCAGATAGACATGGCTGGGCTGCAAAGCATCAAGACCGGCTAAAGCAATCATATTTTCCTCCTTCGGCTGTTAAACTGCTTTCTTTACAGTGATTTTAGCAGCTTCTGTGTGTCAGACATCTTCCTTTCCAACAGCTGTTCATTAACATTATCATCCTGGTGAGGCTACCCAGAGAAAAACAATTATAAATACGTCAGACACTTCAGATTGCAAAAAAAAAAAAAAAAACTTAACAGAAAATTACGGATCATTGAGAAAGTGTAATGTGTAATCAGAGACCTGAAGATTCTCCACCGGAAAATAATGCATATCCCCAGGCTTCCG
Organism: Fraxinus floribunda; assembly: GCA_903798395.1. NCBI lineage: Eukaryota > Viridiplantae > Streptophyta > Magnoliopsida > Lamiales > Oleaceae > Fraxinus > Fraxinus floribunda. Next base: position 8,574 of record CAIGRS010215477.1, on the reverse strand, counting down.
TATCCCAGGCGAGCATGATGGAGAAACAGGTTTTGTAGTTGCTGATCCTTGAGAGAACATCTCTGCAACTCCATGGATCATCTGGTTTTGCAATTTTCTGGATGGTTTTTGATCCTTTTTAGTCACCCCATTGATAATCTTGTTCTGCAATATGCTAGACAGCATTTTATCCTTCACAGACTCCACAAGGTTTTGAGTAAATACACCAGAAATAGGAAATTTCCTGGGCTGTAAAAAAGCAACATAAACATTTATAAATACGATACAATCCTTCTTTTTAATATTATCCTCTTGGAATGAGCAAAAGTAATAGAATAAGATAACCAAAGAAACATACTAGGTGTTTTTGCATATAGGTCTCGGTATTCCTGTGCACTTTTTGTTGTGGAGGGATCTGTAGTTGTTTAATCCCAAGTTATGTGAAGTGGAAATTATTGATAAAGATTATAGCATTGTATTATCAGCCAATAAAATATTCTTACATGTACAGAAAGGTGTCCTTGGCGATTCTGAGTTCCATAAAATGAACTGAGAGGTCTCCCAGAATTTGGGCATGCAGTGAATGAAACGTCTCCCAAAATTGGATCCGAAGAATTCAATTGTGGGATAGGAACATTTTGACATGCAGTATGATCCCAAGGGGAGTAATGACGGAAATCATAATGTAGTGGCTGAAATTCAGAGGTAATGACCTCCAAGTTTTTAGTGTAAAATGAGGCTACATACAGAGTCTTCCCTTGTATAGTGGTTCCTAGGAAAAACCAAACTGAAGTAAGATTTGGAGAAAGAATGACTTAAGACATACATGGAAAGTGGTAACGGGAAGGTGAAAAGGAGACTCAGCTTACCATTTAGTGAAAGCATAGCCTTTGCTGCATCGTTTGAACTGGTAAACCTCACAAAACCACATCCTTTGCTAACTCCATCTCTACCACGGATCACGTCTGCTGATGCTACTTTTCCATGACCACTGAAAAGTTCTTCCAATTTCCAGTCATCAACAGATACTTCAAGATTATCCACAAATAGTTCTGAAGCCTTTGACTCCGGATAATTATGTTGATGTACTTGTCTTAGAAGCTTCACCCTTTCAGCTTTCTTTTGAGCCCTTCCCACAAAGAGATTCTTTGATCCTGCTTCATACAAAAAATACTTTATTCAAGAATCAATCTTAAGTAATGAGAAAAGGGAATACTAGATATATTTGAATCAAGCTGAGCAAGAAGGATATTTACCAATCAGTGCTCCATTTAGAGCCGCCATTGCTTTCGTAGCCTCTTCATGTGTATCAAAATTCACAAATCCAAAGCCTTTGGATTTCCCTTTCTCATCCTTCATTATGACAGCACTGCAGACCTTCCCATATTCTGAAAACTTTTCTTTGAGGTGATCCTCTGTCAAATGACTATCTAGATTTTTCACGTACAAGTTTGTGAAACCTAGTTCTTTGTCCTTCCTCTCACACTTTTTAATGAACTTCGACACAGATCTGAAGTAAACAAACGAGATATATAAACATTGTACACTACTCCGATATGGCATCAAAAAATAATAATAATAATGCTCAAATATAAAGCTGAGATCATTATTAACAAGCTCTGTAAGATATAACGAATTTAAACACATTCACAAGTGTCTTAAGTTCTCAATAATATTAGCCAGATTTAACAGCTTGCCATTTTTCATGATTTTGTTAATAAGCAATCAGTAAATGATTTTAATCACACATTAGATCCCAAATCATTTTAACTCCACATTATTGAACTAGTCATTCGTCTTAATTTGAATGATCAACAAGCCACAACAAAACATTAAAGCATTTTTAAGAAAACTTTCAAATGAACATCTCCCCAAGGTTGTGTTTAACTAAATAGATGCAAAAACGAGGAACATATGGTTTAAACTCAAAGATTTCGTTACTGAAGTAGGATAAATGAGCTGAGTATGAGATTGCGAAGCTTGACTTGAGCATTTATATAGGAGGTTTCAAATGTAATCTGCTATTTGAGTTATATTGCATGATTCAAATCATCATCATTCTCTAAAGATCAAGAGGAAAATAATATATACAAGCTTTAGACATGAGAATTGGACTATTCAATGACATGCACCAATGAAATCAAACTAATTAACATAGAGAAAGAAAATGAATATATAACCTCTATAATGTCCACAACTTTGAAGACAATAAAGAGCAGGAAGCAATTATCAAAATGGGCCCTCGTAGTTGGATAAACAAGAACTGATTGAAGATAGCAGGGACTTACAACTTCTTGCCTTCCAGCAGGGAGCCATTGACGGCATTCAGAGCTGCCATAGCTGATATCTCGGAATTAAATTGAACGAAACCAAAACCCTTACTCTTCCCATTTTCCTCAGCGATTTTGCATGATAGTATTTCTCCGTACTTGGTGAAGATTTCTTGCAAGCGAGCGCTGGTAATTGAATGGTCGATATTCTTGATAAAAAGGTTCCCAGTGACAGTCTTCCTCGTTATAGGGTCTCTCTGACGCCACATAATCCTCATAGATTTACCCCTCAATCCAGTGTAGTTTAGGCTAGTTAAAGCAGTATCAGCTGATCAAATAGAAGACTACTGTTCAGAGATGCAATATAATAAGGAGCCTAACAGTGAATTGAATAGAATATCATACACTAAAGAGAGAGGGTGGGCATTTAATGGCGTCCCATTGAAAGCAAGAGAGCAGAAATTTGATTATTTTGACATACCAAAAAAGAGATATTAAGAGAGAGTGAACAAACATGGTTAAGAAGCTATTAAGGAAGAGAAAAAGAAGATGCCAATAAGGAAGAAGAAGGGGGCCAAGTTTTCTCATGAAAACAGAACAGGCTCGCAAAAGTTGCAATACATACACTGTTCACTACCAAAACATTGGGCCAAAAATTAAAATTGGGAATAATAAGAACAAACAGCGATGAAACAGAAAAAGAATAATAAGAATAAAGGTTTGCACATAAATATTTAAAGTTCTTTGAATACATCTACTCAAGAAAGAGTCAAGAAGTAAATATACAGTCAAGAAAAAACCCTAAAATACATACAAAAACGACAGAACCTATGGTAATCATCCCTTGAAGAGAGTATGAAAATAACATCTTTGTTTTATATCACAAGCATTAACATTCATGGTTTACCTTTTCTTGTAATAGAACAAAAAACAGAGCCCATTTGAGAGGAATTAAATATTTCTTTATCCTCAAAACAACACGAATGGCTAAAGAAGAACTTCATGATACACATATAGATAAAGAATTTAGTCAATGAAACAAAAATCACAATTTCTTGCATTTAGGAATAATAAAGTGACCCAAAAAATGAAAATCCCTTTTTTCTTGATTCTTCAAAAACATTACATTACCAAACCCAAGATATCACAATTTATTGTATTAGGAATAATAAAGTGACCCATAAAATGAAAATCCCTTGTTTCTTAATTGATTAAAACACCACATTACCGAACCCAAGATAAAAAATCAAAACACAAACTAGACATATTTATACATTTGAACCTGATAGAAATCCCTCAAAATCAAGATTTCAACTCAAAATAGGGATGATAAGTAAACCACTTCCCCTAAAAAAATCCACATTATAAAAAGCAAACATAGAGAACCATAAACCTTTTAGAAAACCCATTTTCTTGTTCACTCCAGAAAACCCACTTGATAAAAAAAATTCAGAACACATGAACTAATATGAATGTATGTATAATTGTATAATTGTATTACATAATTGTATTTTGTTTACCATCGATGTGAGATTTGAAGTTGACATAAGCATAGCAAAGGGACTTGTGAGAGAGCCTGTCGCGGCAGAGGTGAACAGATGATACCGTGCCCACCCTCCCGAACACCAGCAACAGATCCTTCTCCGTCACATCAGGGTGCAGATCACCCACGTACAGCGATGCCCTCCGCGAAGGATCTGGCAATGGTGAAGGTGATGGTGGTGTCAGTGCCATCGAGGCCCTATCAGCCACTGGTGGCTCTGCTGCTGGTTGTTGTGGTGGTGGCAGCGGTAGAATCGCCATTGTTGCCGCCATATTCTTTATTCAAAATGGAAATTAGAACCTCTCAAGAAATTGGAATTTTGTTTGTGAAATGTGAGAAAGAGAAGAAGCTCAGTAATGATATAACAGTGCAGAGAGAGAGAGAGATGGTTATAACTACCAATTGGTACGACCTTCTGTACGGGCGTGGAGTCTGTTAGGTAGTTGAGATGTGAGCAACGTCGTCGTTTAAACCTCTGTAAGTGCCAAACGGCAGCGTTAAAGGACGGCGGCAAGTTCGATTCAGGAATTCAAATGAGCCAATTTCTTTAGCGAGAACGCGATTCTGGTTTTGAGGCACAAAAATCGTGTTGCCATTAATAATAACTTTGGTATTTGGGTGTTTTTTTTTTCAATTTTCTTAATTTCATAACATTTTCGTGAAGTGTAAAATATCGAGATCAGATAAGAAAACCAAACTAATGTCTAAGATTGTAAGCAGTTAATGAGAAGTCTACTATCGTAATTAAGTCAAATTAAAATGGTCATCATTGTCACTAAGATGATTTGTCCCATGATGATGGTGCCGCTTCAACCCACCAATAGGAGGTTGATTAGCCTGGACTATAGGTCATCATCATGCCACCGCAACCACCCTCACCAACTAAAAACAACTAGTCAGAGCCATCATCGCAATCTCTTCGAGGACAAAACATTGTAACTTGACATGACTAAATGGTTCATCTAGTCACAATTGTCTATAAAAGGAAGTTCATATCCCTCAAATAACATAAACAAATTCTCTCAAGAAGAACATGCTCCATTCGCACTAAGCATTATGCTCCTAACTCACGACAAATCCAAATCCATTGACAATAAGATTTTTATTTTCTTTTATTTTTTCTTACTATCATGAGTTTAAGCACAAAGTGTGCAATAGCTTGCTATAGGATCAGCAAAATCTGCAGCACATCACAAACGAGACTACACAATACAAAATCCATTACATTTCTCAACAATATTGCCCTTACAGAACCAATTTTCTTTAATAGATTTCTAAAAATCTATCACGCCCACAAAATTTCTCTGTACATTGTACATCCAACTAACTATGAAGTATGCAGCATAACTAAACACAAGGCCCGGACAATTTATCAATGTTCTAACCCTGTTGGGCTGGAAGTAGACCAAAAGGAAACTGTGTCAAAAAGAACTGAAAGGGGCTGATCTCCTTCGAATAGATGATCTTAAACGAGAGTTCTTCAAAACTTCGGCATACTTTTCCAGTTCAGTTTTCTCTACATTTAGTGCAACTTGATCAAGAGGACTAGCAGGCGAAGAATCGTTTACCTCTTCCCTGATAGAGTCAATTCTTCTATAAATACTCAAGGAACTATCATCACTGTTTCTTCGTGTGGAACCGCTACATTCCCCTTTAAGGGTCTTTGAATCATGGGAATAAGATCTCTGTAGATCCAAAGAATGTCTACACAAACCCTCAGATGAAGTTTTCGATCTTTGGGTGTGGCCATAAACTCCAGCGTCTATTCCTAGTGGACCACCGGGATTGTACCCCTTAAAATCACTGGAACATCTTCCAACATTATCTTCAACAGAAGTAGTTCGATCAAGAGGTGAACCCTGACTATGATGCAGATTATCTTTTCCTCGTAAAAGTTTCATCAGTTTGCTGAAAACTTTTGCTTTGCTCGAAGTGCTGGTTTTGTTGGCCAATGAGGTATCGACAGAAGAATCATCAAGGTCACCAGAGTCTGTAAGGGAAGAACCTTGGGAAGATGACCATCGATCTAAATCAAAATCTGTAATATTGATTCCCTTTTCAGTTGATCCTTCTTTATTTGCGTATTCGAGAATGAGCTGTTTCGCTTTCTCCTCAGATTTTGGGCTTAACGTTTTACTAAGGTCCCTGGCGATTGTTTTACCAGGGGCTGGTTGATAATTCCTCAGTTCATAGCGTAAGCAAGCATTTATCCATCGAAGATAAACTAGCTCCTCAACATCACTGCACCGATCAGCTTGGAGCCGTTCAATTTCCTTAGTTAAATCTTCATTTTGTTGTCTTAAATGGTGACTTTCTTTTTTAAGTGCTTGAATCTGCTATTAAAAGAAATTCAAAATCAAGAACGAACTCGTGTATTACAGGGAAAATAAGATAATAGATATTAATTGAAAGAATTACCTCTTCATTATCTAAAGTGGAAGTAGCAATCATTTGTAGATTCTCCAATTTCTCAGCTAATTCAGAATTTTCCTGCTTCAGGCCATGATTCCACTTCCTCAAATCTTCTATATTGACCTCGAGTTCGTTTATTTTTTGAAGCTTATATTTCATATCGGGGTCGTTTTTTACACCATTCGATTCCTGGTCCTGCAGCTTCATTACTCTTTCTTGTAGGGTCAAGATCTGTTCCCGATTCTGTTCAGCTTCGGACCTAAGTTTCTTCCTTAGCAGCTTTATCTTGGCCTTTGCAGCTTCCAGTTCCGACACGACTTTTGCATAATCAGCCACTTCGGCCTCTAGTCTTCTATTGTTGGCCTGTAAGGACTCAATCTTAAGATTATAAAGTTTAGCCTCCATACTATTCAATTTTAGCCGGTTCTGCAGCTCCATAACTGCAGTTTCCTGCTCTTTAATGCCGTAGTACTCCAGAAGTTGAATCTCCAGGTTCCTCTCCCTCTCGTGGAGCATTTTAACCTTGCTCTTTAGGCTCCTAATCTCCCTGTCGGGTTCATCGTGTTCAATGTATTTGCATCCCTGGGGTGATTCTACATCGAGAACTTGTGTATCCGTATTTTTCCATGGAGATATACCAGCCCCTCTGACAGTTGAATCACATTCCTTTACAAGATCAACGAATTCTGGCAAAAAGAAATAACCGTCTCTATCTCCACTGAATCTAGCATTCGGAGAGAGATCCTTGGCGGAATTTCCACAAGTAACCTTTGGGGAAGATGACTCCTGCAAGAAAGAAAATAATGTTTATTAAAAATAGGAAAGTCAGGAGGAAGACAGACAGAACAGATCAAGATTTACAGCGATTTAATTAGCTAAGTTCAGAAATTTAGTTCTCAAGTAATCAAAAAAGTAAAAAGTCCGGCACATATTATAGTTTCAAAGAAACCAAAATTACAAATATAAGTAAAAATCTCTGAACATGAAAGAATTTTGTTTCAGGTTTACTCGCCTGAATGGAGTTAACATATGATTAAATAGCAACGATGATAATTATAATTATTGCCCTATAAAATCCTTGTAAAACTAACCACTACCAAAGTTACTGTAAATTTCAAATTCTTGATTTCGAGAACATTCATACCAAACTTTTCTGAATTAATAGTCAAAAAAATTGATCCTATCAGTTTATAAGATCAATGAAATTTTTACTTTTTTTCATTATTTTTTCAATTTCTATCAATAATTTCCGTAAATATCATATAGATCAAATCTCAGGAAGGAAAAAAAAAAATCTAAGCCTTATTCCCAACTACATGCATCGTTTTACATAGAACATCCAAAGCAATTAGATCAAATACAGGATATGAAACAGCACAAAAATAAATAATCTAATCATCTTACATATTTTCCGCGTGAAATTTCAGTAGAATTGCGGGAATTTGGTGATTTTTGCAGAGCTTCATCATCATTATCTAGCTCACAACTTTCCCCTCCCAAATCTGTACTCAAAATTATACCTTGAGAAGGCTGTGGAGGTTGAGATTTATTTGGTTTGATTTTTTTGTTCTTGAAAAGGGTATAAAGAATCCCACCAAGAGAAAGAGCAAACGCAGCCCCAAATTTCAAAAGCACCGGCCGAATATCCCTTTTCTCTCTCACCATAATTTTCAGACTACAAATTCAATATTTCAATTATCTACCACAAATATACGATGATCAAATACATAAACATTTGATATATATTCCTCCTCCTCCTCTTCTTCTTCTACTTCGTCCTCCATCTGTAACACGAAAAACGCAGGAAATCTGCAACATCAGCACGTCAAATTTCAAGAATTCTTCCTTGCAATGAGTTTTATAAATTTAGACCAATCGAAAGAAGCTGTTGTGCGGTGTGGGGTTGGGTGGAAATACTTTTCTGTGTGAGTTGTTGTTCTCTTTCAAATCGCGGATTTGTCTTTATTGTTTGATTTTGTTTCTCTCTCATCCATCAGACAGGAAATGAAACCAGTTGCTTGTGAGCAACCTTAATCTATATATTTTATTTAGGTGTGTCTTTTAATTAATTGCCGTATTAATGACATAATCCTGTTATTAAATACATTTACTTATACTGAAAGAGGGCCAGCAGGCCACGAGAGACACCGCTCTCTCCGTTCAAAATTTGTCTTACGTCTCTTTAATCACCATTTGGTTAAGTAATGTTTGGCTCAAATAAAAATAAATGTAAATGATTTAAGTATTTATAAATTTTGTATATAGACGACCAAGACACTGCTTTTTTTGGGATGTAAGTGAAAATTTATTTTTTTAGGTTAGATTTATTTTTGTGGTAATTACACCAAATCAGACCTTTTCTTTTACATT
>CAIGRS010215454.1:0-11102 GCA_903798395.1 Fraxinus floribunda | reverse complement strand
CCTAGAGACAGATTTTGATGTTGATTTTGCTGTTGCATTATTATTGACCTTGGGATCAGGCAAAGGGATTGCTGCAACCTTTTGGTCCTTCGTTTCAGCTTTCGGCACTTGTCCAACCTCGGCACCAGGCTTCCTATCCGACGTCATGATCTCTTTAGCCTTAGAGTCAGTAGACACTGTTTCTTTAGATTTAGTATCAAGACTTGAACTTGTGTCACCTCTACCATCCACCATGTTATCAGGTGTTGACCGCGCCACAGCCTTGCTGTCTTCCTCACCATTCACACGCACTTGACGAGCTTGAGTTTTTGTCCTCTCTTCCCCATTAATTTTATAGGACGGCTCAATCAATAGCAATGGACGGTTCGAAGCTGCTTCATGGTTATAAATAGGATCTGCATATGGTTTATTTTCCAAGTCTGCATCACTATATATTTTCTGAACAGTACGAATGGGAGTGGCTAATCGAGCACGGTGATGCCGAATTACTCTGAGAAGGTCCAGAAGTATAGCTTCCTGTTTTTCTCAACAAAAAAAAAAACCATTAATCAAATTAGGTCGAACAAAATATAAAGAAAATAAATGAGAACATTTAGGGCTGTTTTGAGGATAAATTTTGTCAAAAGTGATATTTTTGAAGAATTTGTAGTTAAAAATTAAGGAAAAGTCGTACAAAATTATTTTATTGGAAGAATGTGTGGTTGAAAATGAATTTGGACAAAAATGAAATTTAAAGAATTTGTACCAAACATCGCTTTAGAAATGATGAAATCAAAATATGACAGCTGTTTTATGTTTAAAACCAGAACACCCAGTGTCCAATCCTAAGTGGTATATCATAGAGCAAAGCGGTTTTAGAAAGTGTAAATTTTCTAATCGGCGCAACTTGAATAGAACCTGATAAATATTCTCGGAAAGAGAAGCATTTTAAACACAAAGAAAAGCAAACCTCTTCCTACGGCTGTGAAACTAATTGACAGCCCTGTGGACTTTCTACAAGGATAAGCAACACGCTGGTCGGAGAAGCACTCGGAGTATGTATAATCTACTTTGCATATAACATATTAGCACCAAATTACATTTAGCATCTAGTGTAAGACTTTGCCGAACCCATTGTTTAGAATTTAATTTCTTTGTTTGTTGCTTCTCTGAGTAAAGAGTTTATCGGTCTACACATTTGCCTGATCCATATCTGTTACTATTACTATTAGTATTGTTATTGTTATTGCCTTTCAGATAAAAATTGAGAGGTTTCTGGGANAAGAGTTTATCGGTCTACACATTTGCCTGATCCATATCTGTTACTATTACTATTAGTATTGTTATTGTTATTGCCTTTCAGATAAAAATTGAGAGGTTTCTGGGAGCTGATATACGTACAATGTTTCTTTCTCAACTTTAACATCCTAACCAAATTGAAATGATTAATTGATATATCAATATTTCACATTTTTTCACTCTCATGATACTCCAATTGATAAGAGTTCTCCCCCACACCCATTTCCACTACTTTGGAAACTGGTAATTCAGAATGACCCCAAGTTCAAAACGCGTGCATCACTAGGAAGAGTCTGTTTCAGCTGCTGAACTATGGGTTTCAACTATCTGGTATCAACCTTGTGATATGAGTGGAATAAATGGAGTTGCAGTTGCAAAATACATCAACTTACTAATCAAGCAGACCATGTCTTAATCCAAAGGGAATATAGCTGCTAAAAAATGTACTCGCACCTTAACACAAAGGTATTCTTCAAAATGTGAGGTCTTCACGAAGCAGGACACTAAGATCTGAATAATTTGGGAGGTAATAAGAATCAGTACTTGTGGTAAAAATTGTAGTACCATGAGATAAAATATTCAGGAAACAAAACAATGATTATGTAAATTATTTTCCATGTTATAAATATTGCATAACAAACACAATGCAGAAAGTTCACATGGACAAGGTTTCACAAATTAATTCAGCTAAAAAACGAAAAAAGTAACTAAATAGTTAAAATATGCAACTTCATTAACATCATCGTGGGCTAAAGACACTCACCATCACCTTAGTCATTAGAAGTAGTGATATGCATGATAAAGAAGCATGGAGACTGAATATGGTAAGGACCAAAATATTTTTTTGCTGATAGGAACACAGGATTATTTTTTCTTTCCTTTATTTTATTGGGGGATTCTTATTTTATTAAACTTCCTATGGAGGAACATATTTTGATAGCAATATTGTTCAGAGAAACAAAGGGTTAAATAAGATGATGTAATCATATCCTACGCCAAAAGAATTATAATATCTCACAATAATGTTACGATATGATCATATTCAAACATTGAAACTGACACTGACCAAAAGGGCCTGATTTTCAGAATTTATATTATCCAGAAATACTCTTCTATGCAATTTCTGTTGTTCAACTTGAGGATTCTTAGCCAGAACCTTGCGCATATCGGCGACAATGTTCTGCAAAAAGCATGAAAAAAATTTGTGACGGATCAGTACAAGATAACTGTATCAATTTCTTTAAAGCATTTATCAATTGTAACTAAAACATTCCAAAATGATCCTCACATTAATTTTGTTGACATCCAAGTGACTGATGGCTAGGTGGGTTTTAATACGCCAGTGAGTTTTTTGAGTGAGATTTCTCACAACATTCATGGTAAACTTGTGGTTTGGAATGTGAACAGCTTCACGATCTTCACCTCTTACAATTGTTGGTGACCACCATCCCACATGCTTCCATACATAAATACAAATGTATTGATAATCGTGAACATATTAATAGAAACTTGACAATTCTATGATAGAAACTCTGAAATAAAGCACGTGATAAACTTAAAATTTTGAGAATTAACCAATAAATGGAGACCGTTTCATTCTTATTTGGTCACAAGGTGTAATTACAAACATTCGTATATATCATATATAAATGATGGCATCACAATCAGATATAATGTACTTTATTTAAATGAAGCTTGTCTTCCTCAAATACTAACCACTGGTGGTAAAATCTAATATTGGATGGTTAAATGAGTTCAACACTAACCTCAACTGTACCAGAAACTTCATAGCCTTCAATCTTAGTCTGAATCCATTCATTCACAACAAATGGCCGGGTTGCATGAATCATTGCACTTGAAAGGAAATTGGTGAATATCTAAAGATAACAATAAAACAAGGGGATTTAATTGGCGTTCAGAAAGGACTTTATAATACTGAGTTTCTCCATTGGAATTGGAGAGGACTAGCGAGGTAATGTTCAAGAAAAGAAAGAATAATTTGATTTACACCTCACGTCCAGCAAGTGTCAGCAAGACTGTCCCGAGCCCTCCTGCAGTGAGCCATTTTTGGGTTGAGAAACCCAACAACTCCATAAACAATGATACAGCTGCAACCCATACTGCAGTGTATACAGTTCTGCCAGCAAACTGGAAGCCCATCTGCAGAGTAGCAATAAAAAAATTTGTAGAATGAAAATAACTGAAAATCTTCCAATCCAGGATGCATCAGTCTTTTATTCACGCATACATATTTTTCCTCTTTTCCTTTCTATCTCATTCCGTGTCTTTTCCATCCCCTTAATTTCATAATTGTTTTATTTTTTTTTATTTTTTGGTTGGGGTGTGGGGTGGGGTGCTGGGAACTTACATACACTTTGTTGAAGTTTATGCCAAGATCAACAACCATTGCAAAGGAAAAAATAATAATGAGTAAAATTAACGAAATACTGATTTGATGTGATATAGCCAAATAATCTGCTTCAAAAGCTGTTACTCACTGTTAGCACTAAAATCAGGATAGATTAGAAATTTACTTAATATTATATTTAGTAACTACTTCGTAGATGATAACACGATAACATTTTACTTGTGTATCTTGATTATTTTCAGGTAGAGAACAAAAATAGATTAATGATCACAACCTGATCATTTTAAGAGATTGGGAAAGGAAAGGAAGGCCTCAAATAAAAGGCAATAAAAGCAAGAAACTTGTTTGTATGCTATTAAATGAACGCTCAGTTGATTACATTTTGCTACCTGGAATCTTTACTTCAATCTATTAACAATAACAGCCAAAGCTGGGGAAGTCACAGCATGAAACTATTTGGTGGCATTTATAAGTTCAAAATGACTTTATTGTAGCTCTCGACGCTTTTGCTGATAATCAAAATTAAAGAATAAGAACACTTGAAACGTAAAATTGATAGAGAAATCACATTGCTTGATGCAAAGTGTTGGAACGTACATTTCTAGTATCAGCGGGGCCATTTGTCTCCATGAAGAATTTCTGTGCTTGTTGAATTACACTACATAAGACGATCCAAAAATTGCTCAGTCCTAAAGAGCTAATTGTTTCGTAAAAAACTAAATACAAATAATATGAGTGGATAAGTACATGGATTAAAAAACACATATAATTAAACAATGACACACATGACATAATAAGAAGTACAGTTCCTCCGTTTAAGATTCAGATTTATTAAAAAGAAAATAGGAAACAATTTAATTCAGAGAAATGAGTAGCATATAACAGTGAGCCTTATACATGCATCGCAGTCAAAATGCCCAAGCAACTTGAGTGGCCACCTTTTCCCTAAATGGAAAAGGGTAAAGAATATAAAAAGGTTTATAAAAGTGTAAAAACTAAAGCTCATTAACATTATACTCTACACAAACATCTACTCCAAATTTTACAATTTTTCTCTTGTATGGTCGTAAATACTTTATATAGTTACTAATCTGTGTACTTTATGGACACAATCACAAGTCTAAACCAAGTATCTTTATGTGTGTTTGTGTGCATGCACATGATGCGTGTATGTTAGGTTTTAAGCAGTATATTCCCATAAAAGGACAATGAAAACTAATAAAACATTCAGCCTGGATAAACATTGAGGCTTGACTTTGTGTGCAGAACCATTCCAAACAGAAAACATAACATTACTGACATGAAACACTACGTCACATTTAAATCAAACACAGTTCAAACAGGAAGCATAGCCACTGCATAATGCAAGATAAATATCCAGACATTAATATCGGCTAAGTATTCTTTGTCAGCTCATCGTGTTTGGCAGATGAAATGTTGGAAATTTCACTCACCTTGATAAGCAATAAGCAAAAGCCAAAACTGTTGACAAGGATCTGACAAAATTAAGGAGACGCTGCTTAACAACTTGACTAGCTTCTGTTGGAAGAACCATTGGATCCAATGCTCTGTAAGATATTCACTCTTCTTCAGTATGTTAGGAGTTATTTGATATGATACTATTGTTTCAGTCGGAAGCAATATGACCTGCAGATGAAGATTGCTCCAGTCCATAGCAGCAAAGGTTGAACGTAAGATGTCATAACATGATATGTGCTACTCCTTTTCCAACTACTATCACTCTTCTGTTGGATATTAAATTAATGAGATAATGGAGCTCAAATTGGCATATAACATCATGAACTGAACTATAGAGCAAACTGGAATTGGAAAGGCACATACATGAAGCAATAAGTTTCTGCTTTGACGCACAATTGGGCCAAGCCCCCATATTGCAAAAACAATGATACCAACTGCTGAAGCCAATTTGATAACGAGAGGACTTCCTTGAAAAGGATGAAATGATCTGCATAACAAAGCTATTAAGATTGCATGAAAAAGATAATAAATGGAAGCTATTATAATAATGATCTGCAAAGCAAAGCTATTAAGCTTGCATGAAAAAGATAAGAAATGGAAGCTATAATAATATTGAATATGATATTCGGAGCTGCTCACTAAGACATTATACAATTTCAGAATGCCAAAATGTCAAAATATAGTACTGACAAGCATTTTGACTCAACTTATGCTTTCACGACACTTGTTTTGACCTCATTTATGATTCTATGAGGTAAGTATCTAGAGTTCTTCACACTCAGATGATACTTCAGCATACCCGAAAGCCAAACTGTCTGATTTCCCCTCTTAAAGCCTTAACTAACTAACTAACTCACAATTGGATTAATAATCTCACTACTCTCTTTTGTTCAAACCGACATTGCTTTCAAGACATCCCTTAATTCATCTAATTATGCATTATGCATTTCATAATGGGACGTGAGTTCTTTTTCATTTTAAACAATTATAAGGAATTTGCCTAGCTACGTTAGATTCCCTTATGACCTTAATGTGTCTTTCTTAACCAGTAAATTAGTGAATTTTTTTACTCATAACCACATCTAAAGCATGAAAGAAAAATTAAGGAATGTAGTTGGCACATGGAAGTAACAAAAGTTCAAAGCCACTAAATTACAAGGGTTGTAGAACATTTGTGAGTAGAAATTGAATCTCGGCAATATAACCCAGGATATGGGAAAATGCACTTTATAATTCAGGTAGGTAGTTCAATTTTTTTTTTTTAAAAAAGGAGTAATTACCTTGCTAAAGTTAGAGTGGCATTCTTTACATAGGTAGCATCCCACGAGGAGCCTGGTTTTATTAATGAGCGACATTTGAACTGATGATATCTATACGGGACGGTGTACACTCGTTTGTGCCTAGTCTTCGAAAAATGTGCACTCCAAGAATTCTGTCTCTACAATGCAAAAAGGAAACATTGTCAACGTGTTCCTAGAACAAAGATTGAACATGTCAGAGCTTCAAGAATAAAAAGATGATGTAACCAGAAACTTATTTTGTTGTCATAAATAGCAACCAGAAAACAATACTCAACCTGGTCCGCATGCATCCAATATATAAATTACCAGAAAAGACTAATCAGCTTACAAAAAATGTCCATCACGACAATTTCAATTTTCTTTACTTCTTGTAATTACTACCCCACCCCCTAACCCCGGAGCAGATGGACACAGGGAAAGTCCAGAAGGATATTCAGTATTTCAGAAGACCAATTGGGATACAAACAATGAAAGTAAGAGCAGTGCCTTCCTTTCTTTGTTTGTTTTTATTTGTGACGCAAGGAAAGCTACTCCATCTGCAACCTATTTTTTGGTCCCTGCTTTACATTCTAGAAGAGTTGATTGCAAAATACAATATGCTATATAAATGACAGAAAGTTAAAGAACATTGCAACCAATAAATGAAACATTGCAGCCTACCTCAAGATTATTTTGAGACAGCTAGAGTTAACACAATGTCTATTCTAATCTAACTAGAAGACTGTCAGGTATGAATTGAATAAAAACTTAGAACATCTTAAGATTTAAATGGGAAGTTGTAAGGAATCATGTATGAAAATGACAAGATTCATCTTTCTCCTACCATACCAATGAAAATGTTGATAGATTAGTGTCCAAGAAACATAATTTGCCTTCTCGCGTTGCATTCTGCAGTTAGTCATATGATAGTGCAGTCAGCAATGAGAGAAAACATTAGTTACTTGAGTTAAACCATGAATGATTCAAACATTGACATTTTTACCTGAAATATTTTGCTGCGTTCGTGGTTCTTGCAAATTCCCAATTGAAGGGACAGTTGCAAAGAACCAGAAACAGCCATTATTAGATGAAAGTACGTTTCTCAGTGAGGTAGGCAGCAAAAGATGATGACGCTACTCAGCAGAAGTCTTCATAAACTTCAATTGGATAATGGCATAAGATTGACTACCAACCAACAGCCTTGCTATTATTAATGCCTGTTGCAGAAAAATGAACATACCAGATTTGTTATCATTAATCATCCTTTGAAGCTAAGATGAGAAAGAAATTCAAAGAGAGAAAATGTCAAAATAAAGTAATGATGTGAAAAATGAAGCCCAAAAAACTATCAAGGGGTGAAAATTGAATTTGCTTTCAACTAGTAACTATGAATCCAAATAAACAGTGCTTTGAAAACCAGACCAACCAGGTCCAAACAGGAAAACCAGGAACCGGTTATAGCCTCAGAAGACGATGGTAAAAAGCTGGGATGAAATCTTATGAACTGGCTGCTTCAACCGGTAGGCAGTAACCAATCAGCTGGATTTTCCTCCTGTTGTTTTTAGAATACAAAAAAGAAAAAGAAAAAGGAAGAAAGAAAGAAAGAAAGAATTTTTTTTGTTAAGGAGCAATTCAGCTTTGACGTAAATGATTATGTGTTTTATGAATATCATTGACATCATAAAACTTTAATGTTTGGTTTTGATAAAAAGGTGGTTTGTATATTAATTAAAGATAAACTTATTACATTGTTACCTCCAGTTCGATATTGGCCTTTCGAAATTGATCTGAAAGATATCGAAGCCAACTTCCATTTTTGTCAACCAATAAATATTCACAATCATTGAAATTGACAGTGCCGAAACAGCTTAAGGGTAATGATTGGCATAAAAAGGTACAATTCTCAAAAAATGCCAAAGATGTTGCAACTGTAAAAGGAGGACTGCCAAACCACAAGCGTTTTATCAGAAAACCATTTAAAAATGTAATTGAAGTTCGCTAATACCAAATATAATCCCTCCTAAAAACGAAAAAGGGGCATTCAGGAGTAACTTATACTACGAGTTTTTCTTTTCAAAGATCCACGTCCAATAAAAAACTAAATCGAATAGCCGAGAAATTACTAGCCCTAGTGCACTTTCACGTGAAATCTTAAAAGAAAGTTTTTATACTCGAAAATTAGTAATTAATATCGACGCCGGTAAAATTATTTATATAAAAAGGAAACAGCAGTTTAAATTCATATTAATTCACAACAATCAAGTTGAAATGATACGAGACGAAGTGTTCTTACCTGAAATAGACTGCTGCAAACGGATAACACGAAACGAAGGTTCGTCTGGGGGTGGGGTGTCTTAGAATTTTGTTGGGAGGGGGTGGTGCTGCCGCCGCCGCCACCCACCGCAGCCGAAAAAAGATAATTGGTTGGAGCACGTGGCGATGCTGTTCAACGCATATAAGGGACCACGGTTGGGGGACTTGCGGTTATCTTTTCTTGAATTAAGCTCACGTTTGATCCACGTTTTTTTTTTTGAGGACTCTTTTTTTTTCCCCCCGAAATTCGATCTTTTAATACTCAATTTCGACTGTACATTCTTTAATAAAATCATAATATACGCAAATTCAAAAAATTTCTTTATTTTTAACAACATATTTTTCATCACATCACATCATATCATAAAATGTATTTTCTTCTCAATAATGTGCATCAAACATCTACTAAATAATAATAATAATAGAAATTAATTAAGGAAAAATGAATTAGCAAAATACAAATAAAAGAATGAATTTCGTTGTTGTTTTAATTATTATGCCCAAGTTTGGACTTCATTTTCTAAAAAAAAAAATCATTTTTTTTTTAAATTCATTTTTAATGATACATTCTCACATAAAATAATTTTACATATAAATTTGAAATTGTTCTTTATTGTTTAACTATACATTCTCCAAAAAATCACTACTTCAAAATACAATTTTCCAAGTTAAAAAGAAAAATTAAAATGACATTATTTAGATATATTTGTTCTTTCAAATAGAAATAACAATAACTCAATATAATGGAATAATAATAATAATAATAACGGTATAATTCAAAATTATATCGGAGAACTCAAATCTAACGTTAGAATTATTTGATCAACTTTGCTACAGCACACTCACATTCATTGGAGGAAAAAAAAAAAAAAAAATTTGCAATATTTTATACATGGGGTCCACTGTGTGTGAGGGGGAATTCAAAAATCTGGTAAAAATCTGTCAAATTTCTTCTGTACTTGAAGAATTATTGTTATTTGATACTATTGTTTAATCAATTTCATAAAATATAGTTTGATTTTTAACATAGCAATTTCTTAACATAATATTATGGATTAGAATATTCACAATTTTGAAAAATTTACATTATGTTCCTGAAACAAGATTTCAATCATACATTTCTCCATTTGAAACTATAGTATTTGTCATAATTAAAAGGGTAAATTAACCTTTCACATATCCTTCAACATTGAGATTTTGGATCTATAATCTATTTAAACATGTAAATTTAAGTTTTCAATGACAAAATCATTACTACTTCCATCCCGTAAAGATATAATTATTTATATTTTCACATATATTAAGAAAATGTAATTAACATAGTTGAAAATATAAATGTTTCTTACCTTTTTCCTAATATACCCGTAATATTGAATAATAATTTAAACAAGATTAGTTAATATTTGTTAATAACAAAGTACATTAAGGACTTGTTTGAGTCCCATTTTTGTACAAAAAAAAAAAAAGAATTTTTGTATAGCGTATTGATGAGAAATGTTTTAGTTAAAAAATAGAGAAAATTGTAATATTATTTTATTGAATGGTTAAAATACTATTCAAGAATTTTTATTTTTATTTTTATTTTTCCAAAAATGGGGCTCAAACAAGGGCTAAATAGGGATATATTAGAAAATTAAAAAATATATACACTTTCAATAAAAAAAAGTGACCAATAATTTAAGACATACAAAAAAAGAAATCAAAACATATGGATGTATGTAGCATTTTAGATTAGGGACACCAACATTACCTTAACTTTCCTTAACCATCTGAATATTTTTATTCAATTTAACTTTTATGTTTTTTTTAATTAAATCATATTTTTAAAATTAGAATGAAATAGTAAATGAAGATTTAAGCCACCCTGCTTCCTATTCGTCCCGATCCCTATGCCTGCCCACCTCTCAAAACTTCTCAACCTCACCATGTCATTTTGTCATTCCTAATTTGGAACATTAAAATCACACGATTTTAGGTGAATTGGGGATAAATTTAAGTTGTTTGACATTTTTTTTCCCTATACTCAAGAATCATGTGAAAGTCACGTACAATTTTATATCCTCATTGATGGTTTCGATCACTTGGAGACTTAAGTTCACTAGTTTAAAAAGATTGGAGACCTGAAATTTCAATTTTTAAATTGGGAATTCAAAACTAAACGCAAAAGGTTGGGAAGTTGCTATGGGTTAATTGTTTAAAAAATAATTGAGCACTGAGTCCATCACCAAAAATCAGTATTCTAAAAGGCACGTCTAGGCGGCCTTGACGTGAAGCGTGACCAAAACGTCAAGTTAAGTGGGTTGGCTTCTTATTTAGCGGTCAACGACAATTGTTGACCACTACATGCGCGCATTTTTTTTTACTACAATTCTTTGAAGTTAAAA
>CAIGRS010215402.1:0-11408 GCA_903798395.1 Fraxinus floribunda | reverse complement strand
TTTGTAATCTATATAAACTCAACATATATTGGAATGAAAGTGTGCAAGTAAGTGCTTCAATCTTTTTTCTTAAAAAACCATCAGCAAAACAGAGAAAAACAGAGTTTTTTACTTAGGCGGGAAAACAGAACATGACAGTAGCAATCCCGGTAAGTTTCTTTGCATATCCGGTAAGTTGAATATATATCCGGTGAGTTGCACTAAATAGTTAGGAGTGTTAAATCCTGTTAGCATATTGTAAATCTGGTAAGTTCCACTCTTTGAATCATAAACTCCAACGGGTTCTTTGAAAGAATATCGTTATTTTCTTGAGCAGACGGGAGTGGCACTTGGGACTGAAATTGACAATATGCTTCCACCTAATGAATATATTGAGTATTTCGGCCCAGGCTACACTCTTTATGCTCCAACATGTAACATGGGAAATAAGACTTCTCGTGAATCCTTGAATAAATTTAGAGAAAAGATCCTTGATAATCTCTCGAAACTGCAGCATGCACAAAGTGTACAGTTCTAAGAACGACCTCCTGACACTAAACTTTCACAGGTTCATAATTGTAACTGTTTACTTGAAGTATTATAGGAACCAGATTTCCGTCCAACATAAATCCTTCATGTTAATTATTTGAATATCTAAAAATAACAGATTCTGGTTATGAGTTCGACGGTGTCTTCTTGATCAAAGTGTTTTCTTTTACATGGATTCTGTTCTTCCATAAATGCGCAGCTCTCATAGTATCATTTTTATTTATCTTCATAATAAGTAAGTTTTTCCCCGAAATGGATTTTCATTCCTTTCTATCCATTTGTCAACTTTTTAAATAAACTGGATATCGTCATTTCAAGATTGTAGATCTCCATACTACTATTATTCAACCTCATTATCTTCTCAATCCGTTTATAAATTGTCAATTCTTAGAATTTTTTTTTGCCCTCTTGCATACCATTCTTTGTTGTTGAATAAGTTGGTTGTTACCCTTAGCAAAGAAATTCCTAGGAAAAATGCCACTGTAAATTTTGTGAATTTAATCGCAAATTTAAAACGATTCAATTACTAAATCACTTGAAACATGAAATATTCTTGTTTACACTCTATATTCTTGTTTCTGTTTCAGGAGGCCGAGTTTTACCTTCATATATGGCCACCTATTGCACCCATATACAAGCTGAAAATCCTGTACTTGTGGTAAATATGTAGCATGAATAGCATCATATACATGTTATATAAGTGTGGTAAAAATTTTGGAATGATTCAAGGTGGCTAAGAGTGTGAAAAGATGAATGAAACTAGATCGGGAAACAACTAAAACTGAAAAATAGATTGTGTCTAATTTGAGAATTTTCATAGTTTCAACCTTTACAAGTCCAATAATCACCTCTAAAGCTTGGAGAATTGATTTAGATAAATGTTAGATCATTAATGATACAATTACATGATGTTTAGATACAACGATGTTGGAAAACAGCTGGGTAAAAGGGATGTTTTGGAATGCAACTAGTAACTTGAAGTTCTAATGTTATCTAAATTATATTGGCATCCATGGTTGTAGTGCAAGATTGTGTGTCTAAATCTAATGAAATTGAGGACCATATTTGATATTAGGCCCCTGTTCGAGCCACATTAAAATTTGCATTATCATTCTTCTACTCATTGTCCACCACACATTCTTCAATAAAATAATATTTTCCATCACATCAATAAATTTTCCTTTTTTTTCAACCACACATTCTACATCAATCTACTATTTCAGAATACATTCTTCCAAAATATTGTCTCACACACACCCGATAGTACTATTGGTTGTTTGCGGCACTTAAGAGACTTGAATCATACTTTGTAGAAAGCTCACACACACAAAGACAAAAAAGTAAGTAAAATTCATTACAACTATGATGCAAAAACATAATATTTGTGCAATTCTATAGAATATTGTTGTTACATTTATATAACCTTGGTAGGAGTTCATTGTATATCATACAACGGTTACGATGAATGAGCATATGGCTTCAAAATATATTGATTAGTATGCATTCACGAGGATTTTCACGTACATGCATGAAATTGCCAGTCATTAAATATTTAACATGCACGACATGATTGGAAAAATGAATTTACATTATAAATTTTTTTTTATTGACCACTACTAACGCACCGAGACATGTGAGGTATGCTTATGTGATGTTTTGACATCGCAGGTGAGACTTTTTTGGGTGATCGTAAGGGTAGAAAGGGGATGCGCCTTTGGTGATCACGGAATCGTAGACCATTCGACTGTACGCTTGTGATATTATGATTATTAGCGCTGTGGGTGGAATATTTTTAGGTGATCAAAGAGGTAGATAGGTATATCTAGTGGTAACAAGAGGATGGTCCACTTGACCGTGTCGATATCATATTGACAATTTCATTATTGATATTGATATATCGCAAAGCTCTATTCGATGCATACTTGCATAGTACAAGGGTCGAGGGTCCAACGAAAGGAAAAGATTTCAAATTAAATTATTTCGAGCTAACTTTGACAAATATTTGAATACGATACATTTTAATAATAATTTATTTAAGGAAATGACATGGTGTCATATACTTGTATTGCTCATACTCATAGCATGCATGATTTTTACTTATTGAGCATTAACTTATGTAATTCTTGAATTGTATGTGAGTATGAAATATCATAGAAGGAATGGATAGCTATGAAGTTCTTACGGGATTCTGAAGTACATGGATGATGACCTATATGGTTTTTTTGTGGGATGTAGTTTTGGTCTTATAATATGTTGTATTATATTTTTGGGAATCTTGTATTATATATGTATATATACATTTTGAAATGGTATGATGGATACTTTTGTAACCTCAACGTAAACATATTGAAATTTGGTTATATAGTTTGTCTTAATATGCTATTTAAACATCATAAGTGATCAGGAGAGCATATATAGGGATGGCAGCGGGGCCGAGGCAACCGCCCCAGCTAAGCAATTCCCTGGCCCGTCCCCGTTACCCGTTTAAGGTGGGACGGCCCCGTTTACCACCCCATTTAATTTTTAGTTTTTTTTTTTTTTAAGTTTTTGATAATTTATTTTATTGTCCACATTCATTAGATTGTGACAAATAATTTTAGTTGTCATTTTCTATTAATTAATAAATTTTTTTGAAATTTTCTATTTAAATTATAGAATTCTAAAAAAAATAATAAAAAAATTAAACGAGGCGTGGCACTCGTTACCCATCTCGTCCCTGACCAAAATATCCAATTAAGCAGGTAACCCCTGCCTCGGTAGGGACGTGGCCCTTGGGTATTGGGTTTTTTTTTTTTTTTGTTTGCCATCCCTAAAAATATATAGGAATCTTATTATGAAGATGCTTATTTCATTTTATCATATTATAAAAAATGTGCAATCATATGTCTGAGTTGAGTTGTCAAATTTTCATTTCTATATAGGTGAATGTATACCCATTTATATAAATGAGGCGTGACGTGAGGAAAAAAAAAGAACTATAAAACTCTCAACTATATCAAGTAGCTCTCTAGAGTGAACTACTCCAAATTTAGTCCTTTCAATTTCCTCTATTTTGTATTGTTATTATTGCTCTTGATGATACATAATTAACTATTCATCTATACCATTATTCATCGATAAGATTAGTTAGCACTGTTATATTTCTTTTATAGATTTATACCAATAACCAATCCATTTGTTTTGGGTTCAAGAACATAACTATACTCACTTTAAAATATATTCTAGAACTTCATTTATCCTTTAAATAAAAATAAAAATAAAAAATCTTCAAACATGGTTCAAATAGACGTGCATTATAGTTAAATTATTTCTACTTACTGTTGAACCTTTATACAATCACCTTCAATCTGTATCGATATTTGTTCTCAATGAATGATCTACAACAAACACTAAAGACTATGGATGTTAAAATTCAATTTTACTTGATACACATCATGATTGACAATTTTTTTTGACAGTGTTCCATTTTGCGCATCTTAAGATACATGTACAAATTCTTGAAATTACATAATAGTGGCTTAGAAGAACTACCACTCTTAGTAAGAATGGTATACTTAGCTAAGGTTTTTCTCAGGTCAGGGTCTCGAAGTAAATTGGATATTGCCATGCTTCGACGGTCCAGTTGACTCCATTTATATTGACATACTCCGCTTGGTTTTAGAGTGATAATTCGATTTCCCTAGCACCATGCACTTCTACAACATAAATACTATAACATCTTTAAATTCGACTCGATCTTTTTACTAAAAGATTGGGCAAAGATTTTTTTTTAAAAAAAAAACCATAATTTTTCTCCACATCGACGGGGTAAAATATAATAATTCAGATTTCTTAAGATCTATGCTTGCAAATAATTAAACATTTTTCATCTCCAAATAAATAAAAAACAAATATATATTTCATTCGCATAAATAGTAAGCATAACCCAAAAATTACCTCCATCAAATCACCTTTTCAAAAAATTCTAGACGTTCTAAACATACAAACAAAAAATACAAAATGTATATCATAGCATATAACATGCACATACGTACGTAAAGATGTGAATAAAAACTTATTCTTCCAAATTATTAGGAATATTAACGTTTCAAAAATGCACGTAAAGTACTTTTTCTGGCAAAAATTCTAACACAAGAAAGCCAAAATGATATATTATCATGAATGCTTTAACATTCTAACACAACTTTCAAAATAGATCAAATAATAAGAAAGTAGCAAAAAATTTCGTCCATTCTTCATTTACGATTGTAGAAACCCAAAAATAGTATACTAAATAACACAATGTACCAAATATGAACGTGTAAATTAATTACATGAACCTCGTAAAGATAGGTCGTATCCCCATCTCTAAAACATTAAAACAAAGAACACACTTTTGCAATGCGCATAAGACGTTCTTGGCTAATTCCAGGTGATACAAGGATGGTTCAGTTCATTCAAAGTGGCCATACAAGATTAAGATGATGAACAATGAAAATATGGCCCTAACAAGATAGTAAACCAACATGGATGAGGATAAGACCTTATTTTTGTACACATCTTGCACGTGCCCCATTCTAAGCATTTTAATCACCTGCCAAACTTTCTTTTTCCACATTCACACAAGATTTAAAGCCAAGTGGTTTTTTCAAACAGGCTCAAGAAACCCTGGAGGTTTCCATCGTCAACCTTTCAATTAAGAGGATGTAGGAGGCTTGACGTTTCATGACATTTTTACTAAACCAGTATACGCTTAAATACCTATGAGTTGTGACTACAAATAGAAGCAAAGGTGAGGATTGGGATCACAATTTCATTCATGCATTCCCTTAAGAGCCCATGTAGTCCGGTTCTCTTGTTCGAATGGGATTATAGGAAATACTTCCACCCCATCCTTCTGCAATAGGTCGCTGAGTTCCACCCCAGCCTTCATCACGCTCCAAAACCCAACTTCCTGTGACCGGTTGCTGAGTTCTGCCCCAGCCTTCGGCATGCATCCCACCCCAACCTCCTGCAATGGGTTGCTGAGTTCCTCCCGAGCCTTCGGCACGCACCCAATCCCGACCTCTTGCAATTGATTGCCGAGTTCCTCCCCAGCCTTCAGCACGAACCTGATCCTGACCTCCTACAACAGGTTCCCGAGTTCTTCCCCAGCCTTCAGCATGGGCCCCACCCCAACTTCCTGCAATGGGTTCTCGAGTTCCACCCCAACCTACTGCAATGGGTTCTCGAGTTCCACCCCAGCCTTTGGCATGGACCCCACCTCGAAGGTCTGCAACGGAGTGCTGAGTTCCTCCCCAACCTCCCATAAGTTGCTGACCATTTCTGGGATCAGTAGGCATAGAGTATTTTGTACCTTCCCAACTATCACTAGGCATCTCTCTCCAACCTTCTGTAGTCCGAATCTTTTTCGTCCAACGAGTCTCAAATGGCATAGCTCGCTCGAATTGTCCCCATCTCCCTGAAGATATTCCTGCCCAACCTTGCATGGAGGCTATTCTCTTTGTAGAGAGAGGGTCGAGAGGCATAGCTTGCCTTTTTGCGTCCTCACCTTCCCCGTTTCTATTTCTTTTCCTCTGGTTCGATGGAGAGGGAATGCTAGGCAACGATGCAATTTGGTGAGAATTTGAAGTACCTATTCGACATAAGGTAGTGATGCCATCATGACCAAACAAAAATTCCATCAATTGAACTCCTCCAATCTGGCCATCCATGAATGACAAGACATACCGGGTAGAAAGGTTAATACATTCGTAGATCTGTTTTATTTGTGCCTGTCCTACTGCCCTAGCAACATTCTGAGATGGATCGCTAAAATCCTCAACCTGTGAAGATTAAAAATTACTACATATTTAAATCCAAGAGCATAAAAATTCAAGCAATAAAGTGTAATTACACTGATGCAAGCAACTTTAGAGTTCCATGTTTTGGACGTCCAAGATCCATCATATGTGCTTACACAGAGACCTTTGGGCCACAGATTTTCGACAGACGATAACTGCAAAGGTAACAAAATAAAGGTCAATTTTGGTTAAGAAACCAGCACCACTAAGATAAATAACTTAATTATCACCGAGGGTGTAAGCGCTACCTTGATCAGTAGAGTGACAAAGAGCTCAGCCAATGATTCTTTATTACTTTTCCCATAGTTCACAAAATTAGGTAGTGACTTCTTCACTGTTGCAGGATCAGCACCATCTACAGCACATAAAGCCAGTTAACATCCCAAAGATGATCAAGAAAAAAGAGCTCGCGAATAGTAGATCTGCAACATTCGAGTCAACAAAAGTTGAAGAACGAGAAGCAAAGTGAACATGGGTGTCCTTTATCAGCAACTATTACGAATTATATTGAATTACTGAAGAGGAACTGCAGCAGTTCTAGGGAGTAGTGTTCTAGAGTTTAGGCTATCGAAGAGAGCTAGAACCTCTCCTTTTCTTTTTTTATCTGACACACATGATGACAAAGAAAGGGGACAGCAGTTCTTGTACATAGTAGTACCAAAACAGAGTCAGGTTATGCCATTAACATATTGACAACACAAAATCTAGAAACATGGACTATTTGGTATCAGCTTAATGAGTGATTATTAGTGAAAAAATGAAATAGGCTGCTAATACAATCAGATTATCAACTTGCATTCATGTTCCTTGAAAACTCACTTGAAAGAATATGTCACTACATTTGACATGCATAATATAAAAGAAGGAAAAAATAATCAACTGCAGCCCTTCCTTACACACACACAACAACAACGAAAACTTAGGTCTTGTTCCCAATGAATTTGGAGTAAACTACATAAGTCCTCTTTTGCCATTCCGTTCGGTTTATTGCTGGAAGCATAGAACTGCTCGAAGATCCAAAGTAAATAGATACTTAGCAACCACAATAAACCATTTCCTCCCCTTCTAATCAATTCTACTATGTTTACATCAATCTTATGAACAGGAACCTCTTTAATTTTATGCAAAGACATGTTCCGGCCATTAAGTCATCTCTTTCTTAGTTGATCAGCAAAGATTCAAATTCGAGATTGGCAGAGAAACCGGCCGTGTGAGCACGAACCAAAGGAAGCCCCTTTTTTGCTCCCTCTAATGATAGATCAAGGGCATTCCTGCCGTGGAAAAGTGATCTTTCACTTCGTATAATCAGGCACTGAAAAGCACTTCTCCTTAATTATGCTTCCGGATCGGAAGAGTTCGAGGGAAAAGCTTTTTGCGAGCATAGAGATGGTCCATATATTCTCATTTCTTATTTTATCCATTATAATAGGACCACACATCCATCTTATATCCTCATTTTTCACTGTACTCATCTTATAGACATTTGTAATTTAACAATGTAATACTGAGTACCATAAAGCATTACAAGTTTAATAACCATTCTGTAAAATATATAGATCTTCCTATTCTGCAAATAGCCCTTTTAACAAGTTTATCATGTAAAGATGCCCGATTTTTTCCAAACAAAAATGGACAATAATAAGCTTTTGTCATTGCCTGAGATTCCAAGGATATCTTGACAGGCAATTGAATTGTGACACATATTTGATGGCAATGGAAATGCCTCAAACATGACTTCTAACACACTTTAGTTGTGTCCATATTGAAAATTCGCTCTAGACAATAAAGATATATAGCTAACATGTGATGAAATTAAGAAATTAAACATGACTTTGTCAGATGATATTAAAAAATTATAACACAAGCTCACAAAACTATTGCATTTGAAAGTAAAAGTTGAAAATGTTAGCATGGAATTATGCAGGGAATGTAGTCAAAATCAATTAACTAAAAAACACACAGTATTACCTTTGAATATAGCAGAAAATGGAGGTAATATAGGTGGCTTCCGAGTCTGCTAGAAACAAGAGATGGGTGAGACGTCAAATTGAAGTGTATTGACAGCTAGAATGTTAGCAAATAATGGAACAAACCTAAATCTAATGTTGGTACACATTCACCACAAACCAGACCACCAATATGTGATTTGTTCATGTGACATGAAAATACTTGTCTGTAACAGAGACATAGTTACAAGTACAAATGTGTAAGTACAACATGATGTGACTAGAAATCATGCACGCCAAATAATGAAAGATTGAATACCATTCATTGCCCAATGAAACATAAAAAAGATTGTTCCATTGCACATTAATCCTAAATCAAACAAAAGATGTGTAAATCTAACTCTAAACGTAACATGCAAAGTCCAGACAAGCTTCAGACGAGATGTCAAATTCATTTTCTTTTTAATTTAACAAGTGTTTACTCTCTCTCTCTCACACCCCAACCCCACAAGAAAAATTGATTCAAGGTTCATCTAAGCTTATTAAGTTGCATTTAAACGATTTTGCTACATTGCATTAGCAAATAATGGAATATGTCCAGAAATGAATGTTGGTACGAACTCAGAACAAATCACCACTGCTAAAAAGACATGCCATATTAGTCTGCAATGTACAACATGCCATAGATATGACCAGGAAATTATGTCCCCCAACTAATGAAAGATTAAATATCATTCACCACCCAGTAAAATATAATAAGATTATTCCAGCTGTATATTGATTATAAATCAAAAAAAAAAAAAAGTGAACAGATGTTTAGAATTTAACTCCAAAAAAGTCATGCAAAGTTCAGAGAAGCTTTAGGCCAGACGTCAAATTTATACATCTTTACTTTTTTAACACGCATTTACCACCCCCACCCCGACCCAACACCGAAGAAACATTTCAAGGTTCATCTAAGCTTCTTGAGATGCATTCAAGAATAAAAACATACCACTTATAGGTAAATAAATAGTTATAATGGAGCACAAATAATTAAAATCATTGTTAAATAAAAGGTATGGATGAAAAATACAAATGTTCAAAACCATACCTGCAAATGAAAAGCAACCAACAGTATTATTGAGAGAGAATTCAAGGTTTTATCTTTTGAACTGTTAATGTTCTGCACTTTTGCCCAGGTTTTCATCTGCTGAGATGGACCATGCCAATTAGATAACATAGCATCGATCGTTATAATTCAAGAAAAATAAAACTACACAAGATTTTTAAGCATAGTAAACTAGTATACATCTGAGAAAAATATGTATGATTATCTTTAGATGCATCTGAAAATTCAAATTCTAAGAAAACATCCGCAAGAAAAATGGCAAGCAGTATTCTGAACGGATCGGTTGGGGAAGCCTCGCCTGTTTTAATGCCTATTAGTCATGTTTCCACAAAAATATTTTTCAAAAGTCTCACGTTAGCAGTAATTTGGCGTGTCAGGAAGGATGTTTCAGAGACACTCTCATTATTGTAGTATGGTATGGTGTTTGGGCTCCATTTAACCATTTAAGCTCCATCGTCAGAGCATTTTCATGGAATCTCTTAGAAAGATTTATAATGTAATTACACATCCATTTGATATACCCCATCTTATTTTAGTCTTCTTACAATTTCGGAAGGATATTACTAATACAAAGTGATACTTTCATCTGGGGTTAAGAGAATTCCGGTCTTATCATAAGATTTTGACTACAAACTATTTGCTTGACTTCCCTCACAGTTATATTTAGCCCGTGTTTGAGCCCCATTATTTCAAAACTCATTTTTCTCCAAACTTATTTTCAACCACGTATTTTTCCATTTAAATAATTTTACACGTAAACCTAAAAAATTTTCATACTTTTTAATCACACATTCTCAAATAAATAAATAAATAAAATAAGAAATCACTATTACAAAATCTATCTTTCAACAGGGTTGAGTTTCCAGTCTCAAATTTACCGTGATCTTATTGTCTACTATTCCTGCACCCGAATTCTTTAACTCAAAACAAATTAATACAGAACAGCTCAAGATTTGGCTATGGAAGGGCAGTGGGTGAAATGAAAATTTGAAAACAAGTGTCTGAGAGCTGTAAAAATGGAGCTCCACGGATTTCACCTGAGATTTTGCGTGGTGAAGGAACTATAAACAATATATGATCTCGTATACCACGAAACCCATGGAAAAATATTGTAAGCTTAAAGACATGGGAAATATTATTTAAAAAAACCCCAGGGGAGTAGATCAGATGGCTAAGATATTACTGATACAACAATTAGGTTTTATGCACAGTTTTAAAAAGTGCCCAAGACTTACATCTTAAGACTTGTCAGGCCCTCGTTAATTGCTTCAAAATGTGCACCGTGGCTGTAAGTTGTCAAGGCTTACACCTCAACTTACCAAGGAGCATGGCTTAAGGTATAAGTCTTAAGGCAGTTGAGGTGTGCTGTCTTTCCTCTAGTTCCCAAAACAGAGTATTTAAATGTCCCGCCCACCCCCAATTGAGAATCACACTCTATGAGCTCCGCAGAGAACCAATCTCAATTTGTATCATGGAGCACAGTCCTATTTATGGATGCTAAAACCCCGCAAAGACAATCCTACAATATCCTAAAACATAGCCCAGTTGGTAAAGTAACCATATCAGTTCTAAACTGCATGTTCATAGTGACTTTATAAAGTGATAATATGCTTAACTACAACCCAAAAGATCTACTCTAGTATAGTAAATTACTACCAGTTAACAACTCTACAATTAGAAACTACACTAGAGTTGAACTCCTAAAGATACCCAACTAGGAGAAACAAGAAAATTACAATAAAAACACTAATAGCATATCATGTAAACGTAATAATTTTTTTCCAAAGATAGTCTTGGATAATCAAATTCCATTTTTTCTCTTCATCCTAACTCCGAGAAGCATTTATAAATAATTGAAGCTTTCTACAAGCCAACTAATGAATACTGCTATATCCTGTGGACACAATTGGCTCTCTCAGCTTTCCAACTTCTTGACCCACCTATACTCCAGTTATGGAGGCTCACTATCGATTATATCAGCCGAGAGCCTTGAGCATTGTA
>CAIGRS010215329.1:0-17012 GCA_903798395.1 Fraxinus floribunda | reverse complement strand
AAGGTCTTCTTTTGCTCCAATCTTTTCTTTAAACTTGAATCCCGTGATGAATTTCTTTTCTTGATTTAGCTCTTCGATCTCTCGTTGTATCTCTCTTTTTAATGTGTGGAACCCTCAATTCGAGCCCTCTTTTCTCTATTTATAGTTCCATACTAGGTGCTACCTCGCTGAAAATCTTCTACTACCTGGGTAAAATGCAGCGCCTAGCTGCCTTCCTGCAAATATTTTTCTTCATCTTTCTAGTGTTACTTGTATGCGCTTAAGCGCAATTTTTCTGTATATTTTTTTTCTTTGGCTTGGTTCAACACCCCTTTTTTCACCTCTTTACCATACCTTCAAAATAACACTGGCAAACACATTAAAAACATTCTATAACCATAAAATTAGGCAAGCAATTAAGTTAAATTGGTATAAAACTCATGCGTAAAACACACTCATCACTCTTAATGGTAATATTATCACAAATGCTCCGCGTTCCATGGATCAGGATGTACATTTTCATCTATTTTTTCAATTTTATAAGCCCAGGCCGAACTCCTCCCTTGATACGGTAGGGTTTTCCCAGTTAGGACTAAGGGTTCTTGCCCCCCATGCTCTTTAGAAGATAAGAACACCCTCCAAAGTACCAATTCATTCAAGTGAAATGACTTTTTCTTAACTTTAAGATTGTAGTACTTAGTAATTTTTTATTGGTAGATAGCCAACTTTGCTTGAGAATCATCCATCATTTCTTCAAGGAGGTCTAGTTCGCATCTTTCAACTCGTCATTAGATATTTCGTTAAAATGAATGCGAAGAGGAGATGGCAGACCCACTTCAACTTGGCTCATAACCTCGGCTCCATAAGCTTTAGAGAAAGGAGTTTCTCTTATAGCCATTCTACTTGTAGTTCGGATAGCCCATAAGACTTGAGGTAGATCGTCGACCTAGAACCCTTTAGAAGGATCTAACTTTCTTGCCAACGTGTATTTGATAGTTTTATTAATTGTTTCCACTTATCCGTTAGCCTGAGGGTAATGTGGGGAGGAGAAATGTTTCCTAGTGCCTAGCTTCTTATAGAAGTCTCTGACCTTCTTATTGTCGAATTGTCGCCCATTATCTGAGACGATTGAATGGAAATTCCAAACCTACAAATGATTTTCTCCATAAGAATTTGGAAATATCTACTTTAGTAATCTTGGAAAGGGGTTTTTCTTCTACCCATATGGTAAGGTAATCAATGACGACAATTGCAAAATCGGAATTGTCCCTTCCTCTAGGTAGGGGCCTATAAGATCAATCATCCATTTGGCAAACAGCCAAGCTCTAGAAACAACAATTAGTTCCTAGGAAGGCTGCCTCTAGATGATCGCGAAGCACTGACACTTATCGTATCTCTTTTCGCTGAAGACCATCCTCCCGAATGGTTGCCATATACCCCTTTGTGAATTTTTCAAAACACATAGGTGGCTTGCTCTCCCCTATGAATTTGGATTAAGGACAAGGGAAAAACCCCGTTTGTATAGCACATCATCTTGAAAAACGAGATGAATGACTCATCTTCTGAGCTTTTGTGCCTCATTTTTTCAGATGGTAATACTTGGTCCTTGAAGAATCCTATTATTGGCTTCATCCATAGTAGGGTATCCTTAACCTACATCACCTATTCATGTGTAGTAGTAGGGGTTTATTCTAGGAATGTGTTCTATTGGCACCACAGTGAGCAGTTTGAAATCTTTACCGTTGGCTAATTTTGAAATTGCGTCAGCATGAGCATTGTGAGATTTGTACCAACTCAAATTTTTCAAAATATGGAATAAACTTCATGAGCATTTTCAGATAAGCACACATGGACTTGTCTCTGGCCGAAAAATTGCCATTAAGCTAGCTAACTACCAACTGGGAGTCGCTATCGATCAACACTCTCTTTGCTTGCATTTCTCTGGCTAATCAAAGGCCATAGGGCCTCGTATTCTGTTTCGTTGTTCATGGCCTTGAGTCGAACTTCATGGTATAATTAAGCTTATGTCCTTCTGGACTAACGGGGACCACTCTTGCTCCTGATCCAGTGTCTCCCGATGAACCATCAACAAAAAGGTTCCAAGTGGGGGTTCGACGGGTTCCATCTCCTATTTCATTTCTGGAACAAGGGTGAACTCTGTAACAAAATTTGTTAAAGTTTATCCTTTAACAACGGCCTTTGGTTTGAACATAATATCAAACTTTCTAAGTACCACAGCCCATTTTAGTAATCTTCTCGAAGCATCGGGCTTCTGCAGTACTTGCTTGAGAGGAAAGTTAGTCATCACATGTATAGTATGGGCCTAAAATATGGTCGCAACTTTTGGGAAGTTATCACCAAGGAGAGTGCAATCTTCTCCATGTCTGGATAGTGAGTCTCTATGGCTAAAAGTGCTTTGCTTATATAATAAAAGGGCAACTGGTGATCACCTTCCTCTTTTACGAGAATTGAACTGATTGCGGTTATTGCTAGATATAGATGTAGTAGTTCATTAGCCATGGGTTTGGAGAGAAGCAGAGTCTATTCCCAAGTGCTTCTTCAGCTCTTGCAGGGCTACCTTGCATTCCTCGATCCACTGAAACTTATTTCCTGTCTTCATAAACTTGAAAAAGGGTAAGCGTTTATCCGTTGCCTTCGAGACGAAGCGGTTCAAAGCAGCTACACGTCCAGTGGGACTTTGCACCTCTTTAGGTTTCTGAGGTGACCCTATTTCAATCAAGGCTTTGATCTTCTCTAGGTTGGCTTCAATATCTCTTTGATTGACTATGTAGCCTAAAAATTTTCTAGAGGCAACTCCGAAAGCACATTTTAGGGGGTTAAGCCTCATCCCGTACCTCTGCAATATTTGGAAAGTTTTGCTGATGTGCTTGACATGATCTCCTTCCTTTAAGCTTTTCACCAACATATCATCTACATATACCTCAATTGTCTTTCCAATGTGGTTAGTGAACATCTTGTTGACAAGCCTTTGATAAGTGGCCCCTGCATTTTTCAATCCAAAGGGTATGACCTTATATCAATAAAGACCCTTGTTTGTTATGAAGGACATATGTTCTTCGTCTGTTGGGAACATCAAAATCTTATTGTACCTAGAGTAGACATCCATGAAGTTAAGTAGTTCGAGTCCTACTGTTGAGTCCACTAGTTGATCTATTCAAGGAGGTAAAAATCTATCCTTGGGAAAAGCTTGATTAAGGTATAAGAAATCCACACACACTCTCCATTTACCATTGTGCTTTTTTACCGAGATAGGGTTAGAAACCCACTTTGGATACATGGATTCCCGGATAAAGTGATTGTCTGTGAGCTGTAGCCTTAGGATCTATCTTCAAGTGGTAACAACTGATTTTTGGATTAATGTCAATCACGTCTCCATGCTTCCAAGAGAAGATGTCCATGTTTTGGTACAAAAAGCTTTTCAGCTTTTCCTTGGCATCTAGTGGTAGATCTTTTCAAACCTGAGGCATTTGGAGGGATCTTGGAGATCGACTTGGAAACTCTCTGATTTCTCTACTGGACTATTTAAAGCTTGCAATCGATGATGCGAGAGTCCAATTCCTCTAAATTAGCTGCTTCTTTAGCAACTCTTCCTTTTTTAGGGGATACTTGCATTTCTAGAACATTCTCTTCTTCAAATGTGTTTATGGCTCCAAGAACCGCCTCTTCTTCAGAGGCATCTATCATTTCGACATCTCTTTTTGTTCAAGGTCTTACCTTTGTTCAGGGACGTTACCCATATCAACGTCTATTAGGATTACATTGACACTTCTGGGTTTTACTTTCTTAAGAAAATTTGAATAGCATTCTCTTGATCTCCTTTGACCGCGGCGATGCCATTTTTCATTGGGAATTTCATAAATAAATGGTGAATGGGCATAACGACAAACAATTCCTTCAATTTTGGCCTCCCAAGCACTCCGTGGTAGGTGAGTCGATTGTCCACCACCAGATATTCCATGAAATGATGAGTAATTAAGGGTTTTGTTCTCATCTCTATTGTTACAATAATTTTACCCCATGGGACGATGCTATCGCCGTGAAGTCATACAAGAAGAAAGTCATCGAGGTCAGTTCATGGCCAATTTCTATTTTATTAAGTGTGGCTCCAAAAATGATGTTGACAGAGCTTCCATTATCCACTAGCATCCTTTTTAGGCTATTGCGGGCTACAACAGCCCCACCACTAGGACATCACAATGTAGATAATATAGACCAACTAGCTGTAGTGGGAGAAGGTGATGGGTTGAGCTATTCACCTGGTGGAAGGTCGGTTGTTGCTTACTATGAAGTTCGCAATGTGGATGCCCCTTGCTTCCCTTACATAGTTTCTTTGGGAGTTTTTAGATTCTCCCCCAACATACAAACCTCAAAAATTGTATCAATTTCTCTAATGAGTTTATGGCCAATATCAATTGGGGGGCTTCTTCACTGCCTTTGATCATCCCTAGGTCTCTCCCCATCACTGTCTTTCCTCCGAGGGACGTTGTCTTTATTGTGGTGCCTCGGCTCATCATACTTGGGCTATTGGTTCTGCCTAGGAAGAGCATCTCTTCGGAGGTGCCTATTTTTCCATTGATTGTTATTCTGAGAGCGCATCAAAATATCCCTGCAACCAGTAGTGTTGTGGCTACAGGAGTGGTAGTATGTACAATAGAGGGGCACTTTGTCCCTATTTCTAGGTTCAGCGCTAGGTCCACTACCTCTCTCTATTTAGGAAAATTGCTGGTAGGGTCTACCTTAATACATTTCGGTGCTAGGATTCACTTTCTTATAAGCTAGGTAGGCACTGTACTTAATGTTGCTACAGCCAATGATTGTCATGGATTGAGAGAGGTCGACTATCCGACCTGGTGGTCCATCAAATGTGAGGTTGGGCCTCTTCTTCTATGCATTTGAGGAGGTAAGAGTCATTGGTTTACCCTGTTCCTGTAATCTCTCAATTCTTCATTGATGATCTCCTTCCTTATCATTTCCAGTAAGACGTTATAACTGGTAGGGTCTTTTTTTGCACATCTCTCTAGAATAGAAAGTTCATGTCCAGTCCCTCCTCTTAGGGCTGTTAGAGCTTCCCTATTTGTCACTTGTATATAGTAGGTCATTTCATCGATGAAATGGGACAGGAAATTTTTCAATGACTCGTCTTGTTGCTATCTCATACATGTAAGTGCTATATTGGCCCTTCACCTTTCTTGCTCATTGGAAAGCGCTTAAAAAAGGTTTTCTTGAAGTTTGGCCAAATGTTTCCTTTCGGAAGTTAGGTATGCCATATTTTAGCAGCTCCACTTAGGGTTAAGTGGAATGCTCTACACTTTATGGTGGGGTAGCTCTTCTTAGGCTCATGTGAGTCTTGAAGCTATTAAGATGCTTTGTAGGATCGCATCTTCCATCATACTTAAGATTTTTAGGGAGCGTGAAGTGGTTCAATACTGGGGTATTCCTAATGCATTGTGAAAATTGTAGATTGTCATCATCATCATCGAGGTGATAGGACCTTTGTGGCTCATCTAAATCATCATCTTCCCTAACCTGAGTTTCGGGGGTGGTTGGGAAGGTCACACTTGACTCTGGAATGTTTCGCTCTCATCTCACGCCTATTTCTAGGGGGAGGATTCCGAAACACTTCGTCTTGCTTTGTCTTTCAAATAGTATTCTAAAAAGCGTAAAGCGTGGCTAGGCGTGGAGGCCAAGCTTCAAGCTTTACAAGCCTAGACGAAGTTTAGGCGTAAAAAAACATTTTTTTATTTTTAATTTTATTTAAAAAATTTAATCATCGTAAAAAAAAATTCAATAATTCAAATAATATATACCAAACATCTAAAATTATAAAATACTGTATTTACTTAATAATTCCTACATAAAGATAAGTTTCAAGATCATAATTACATGACGTAGATAACTTGTAGCTTAAATCTTATCTAATCTAACTCTTTATTAGACTTCAATTCAATATTCTCTTCTTCATCTAATTTGTCCTCTGTATCGTCCGATACAAAATCATCATTTTCGAGCTCCCTTATTTCATTTTGATCGTTTCTTGTACTTTTTAGAGTATGGAGTTTTTGAACTTTGAAGGGAAAGTGGGCTACATAGTCTGGGATGTGGATTTTATTAAAAAAAGGAAAATTTTGGGCCCCCTTAAAATCTGGGCCTGAGGTGGAGGGGCGTCTAGGCATCCCTAATAACCAGGCGTGCCTAGGAATGCCTAGGTGAGCATTAAGTGATCAATATAGTCGTTGATCGCTTAATTTTCACTTGGGTTCAAGGCGAAACGTTTTCATCACGCTTTTTTAGAATAGTACTTTCAATCGAGGAGGTTCCTGTTGCCTATTTCTAGGTACAGGGAAAGGTTGAGCCTGCCTATTTCTAGGTAACCTTGGGGTCAACCTGTGAAAGACACTTACCGACCTTCGGTGCATGTCTTATGGGTCATAGTTTGGAAGAAAGTGGAAGTTAGTGACATAATTGGTGGATATATCAACTCCAACTTTTCTTTCCTAGGGAGCTCCATCCTTTGTGTAGTGTTAGTAGTCATCCATTTAGCTTTGGACCTCATCTTCACCGTTGTAGTAATTTCATTTTGAAGGATCGTGAAATACATTTCATTGGGCTGCATATGGAGGAACTGTGTATCCTCTTTGGCCCTGCATGTTGTTTTGCTGGGTTATATCTCTTACCCACCTCGTCTGTGATTTTGGTGAGGTCTATGGTGAGTAGCCAGGATAGCATGCAAGGGTTTCCCTTTGTCAGGGTGTTACCTAGCCCGTTAAGGTGCAGATTTTTCATTGTTTGAACTCATGGTGATGGCTCTTTCTGAACAAATGATATTCCTTTTTTCAGGGACTAGACTACTTCCAATTAAACAATTTATCTTGGATTTTCTCAAGGATTCTTTCTTCAAGAACACTCTTTTTTTTTTTTTTATCAAAGGTTTGAAAATCAGTTCACAGCAAGAATTGCTTCCAACTGGCTTTTTCCCACAGGATCTTCGTTATTAAATGTGTGATTTTCCACAGACGACGTCAATTTGATGACCCTGAAAAACATGATGCCAACGGGACAATAGATGATGGGCCCACTCAAGCCAACTCAAGCAAGTTTTGACGCATTTTAACCGAAGAACCACACAGAGAAGTGGAACGCTTTGAATACAGGAGATGTTTTACGGTGCGAGACAAAATTATGCACCGACGATAGTGACTAAGAGATTGTGCCAACAAACAATCATCGACAAAGTGTAAAAAACCTGAGATCAAACTAACAAATATAGAACAAGAAAGAAAGTTTCTTGGTAGTATTTGTCTTGAGTATTTATCTTGTATATCAGAATCAATGTTCCAAAAGACCATCTCAAAACCCTTTGTACTTTACAAAGACTACATAGTTATAGTGTTCCGGCCGAAGTGGTGTTTGTTGGACCAAAACCACATGACCTCATCTCATTGACTGAAGCCTCATATTACTAAGTCTATCATACAATAAATACATTGACAACGGGTCAGCCTCCCTATACATTAAGTTGACACACTTGACATTCTTTATTACAAACGTTACATTAATTATTCCTAAATATTGTCTACAAATCTTTTAAGAGACATCTTCAGCTTAGATGAACTGAGGGCTTCATAAAGAGGAAGTTTCGTATTGTTGGTCTTCTATGTGAAGAGCTTCAATTTTTCTTTGATTTCTTATGCAACGCTTCGGCTTAGGAGCTTTAGCCATTGTTTGACTACTTTTCTTTTGACCAATTGAGTTTCTATTGACTTTCATTTTCACGTGGAATGTGATATGACATTTTTACTGTAGCCTCGATGGCGAGGCGTAACATATTTAATCGCAGTTTGGAACTTTTCCACAGTAAATGGTCTTTCCAGCTCTCCCAAGTGTTCTTCATTAAGAAATTTGTCTATCCCTTTACACTCCATTTCTAATTCTACTTTGGTAGTGTTTTGGCTATCAAAAATGCATCTTTCGAACACCTTAACAACCAATGTCATCCCCATCCTTAGTCATAGAAGTTTGGTATTTTCGATGTCTATTCGGTGTTTTGGCATGTAAAAATTCTGTATTTCCCTTTATGGTTGTCACCAAAATTGCTCTTCATCGATCCTGTAATGTTGCTATCAGCTCCTTAAGGGCCCTGATTTCCCTCATATGATTTGCATTATTTAGAGAGATTTATAAACTTGAAAACCTTTCACTTTGCCTTGAGCTGCCCTCACCAATTCCTAATTTTTTGTTTAGATAGTTAGAGCTTGGATATAGGAATAAAGCTTCTGTTGGATAAAGGACAAGGGGTTATGATGTTTTGTACTTTCTATTTCAGATCTCCATGCTTGTTATCTTTACAATAAGTCTCACGAAGCTAGAAGGGTTCTATTCGAAAAGGCTTTCCCTCGCAGAGTCATCCCAAGGTAACATGTCATCCAAACTCAATAAAGTAGGTTGATCAGACCTAGAAAAATCCAGATGATCCACTTGCGCTCTCTAAAAGAGATGGTTTCACTTTTCACAGTACACAAATCTGTCTAAATGGCTTTGCATATTCGCATGGCCCTCACGTTTATTATCCCATGTGAAAGGTGGCCCGTGAAAATTTAAGTTATCAAGAGACCGATCTGTCTAGCCGCCTCAATAAGGTCCACAAATCCTAGTGCCTCTCTGGTAGAGGATGATCAGAGAAACCAGTGAAACGTCAAAATTACTCTATCAAACTAGGTAACTAAATGTCAATAGGATAAGGCCACTTGTACATTCTCTTGTTTACATTGTGGTGTACACTCAAAATTGAGATGAGCGGGAATGTTTGTGTTTTTTCTGAAAACTATCCAATGAGGTCAAGATACGTGGTACAATGTAAAATAAGTTGTAAACATTATTGTACATGTAGCATGATTGAATCCAATATGCCCCTGTAGGTAGGATCTCAACTTGATCTCGAACTCATTTGTCCACGTCAATATTAATCCTCCAC
Organism: Fraxinus floribunda; assembly: GCA_903798395.1. Classification (NCBI taxonomy): domain Eukaryota; kingdom Viridiplantae; phylum Streptophyta; class Magnoliopsida; order Lamiales; family Oleaceae; genus Fraxinus; species Fraxinus floribunda. The sequence continues at coordinate 8,041 of CAIGRS010215329.1, read as the reverse complement.
TTTCAAGAGTGGACTCTACCCTTTTATATTGTGAGGTCAAAAATTAAAATGCGACTTTTTTTAAAAGAAAAACAACAATAATGAAAATAAGTTAATATACTACTACAATTGTAGCCTACACATTTTCATACTTTGTAAGAAGTCAAGGATGTAAGTAAGGGTTTTGCGGGAAACTGAAATTTCAACTTTCGGGTAATGATTTGTTAATCTAAATCAATTTTTAACACATTATCAGTCAAAGAATAAACTCAATTATGCCTAAGAGACCAAATTTCATTAAACTTTGAAATTGTCCCAATCTTGAACTCCAAAAAATTCTATATTTAAAATACTAATTTCAACGACACTCTCATCTTCTCGATCACATTCAACATTCAACATCACATAAAATCAAATATATAGTACAGAGAAAAATAATTTAAAAACTATAAAGATTATTCCATGTTTGAAACCATTTGCTTTCTATTTCTTCACCACTAAATTCATATTTGAAGAATTTCTAAAACCAAAACTCAAATCATTCATTTCACTAACAAATGGATAATTAGATAAACTAACAAAAGTGATACTCAGTAAGCGTAAACAAGAAAATTACACTTGAAAAAAAAAGAAGAAGAAGCAAACTACATACTTTTTGTTAAAAAAAGAAATTTTTTTTTGTGGGGATCACTTGACACCACTGACTCATGTGAGACCGCCCTTGTCCACTTCTTCCGTTGCTATCCACAACAAATACTCTATATTCGATTCCCATTCACGAAGGGCATGTTCTCTTTAGAGATTTCAAGTCGTTTTCTGTTTTCAATTTTTCAAAATAGTGAAAATATGTTCTCTTTCCTATTTTTGAAAATGCATTTTTGAAAACAAGTTAAAAATTTATAAAGAAAATGCAAAACGACAAAAATTTGTTGTTTTGGGTATTTTCAATTATAATCAAGCCAAAAGTTTCAAAACGTGTTTTGAGTATTTTCAGTTTAACGTCACCCCAACCACCACCAACACCGCATGCACCACAACACTGCCGCCGTCATCGCAACCACCACCATCGTTGCCTATACCACACTACCACAACCACCACCGCTGCCTGCACCACACCACCACCACACAATCTCCATATCTGTCACCACACCCAAAAACCACCGCCACATCATGCACCACCGCTACACCACAACACCCAACCATCGCTACAGCACGCACACCATCGCCACATCAACAACCAACCACCGCCACAATCAAGAGAGAGAGAGAGACGAAGCCATCGACGATTGCAGCCACAACCAACCAATGTCGCACACCACGCACCAATCGCAGCCACCATTGCTGTTCGTCGAGAGAGAAGAGAGAGAGAGAGAGAGAACAAATTTTTCAATTTTTTATTTTTGAAAATAATTTTTCAAAATGCCAAAAAGAACACATTTTCAAAAATCTCACAATGAACATTCAAAACACAAAATCCAAAATGAATTCAAAACTCAAAACACAAAATCCAAAATGAATTCAAAACTCAAAATACAAAACTGAAACACAAAGACAACAACCCCTAAATAGCTGGGTTTCAGACACAGACAGTCTCGAGAAAAAACTGCAAAGAACACCCGACTCAAAGTCCCAACATAGGCAACTCATGACTCTCAACAATCTTGCATCGCAGAGTCTGTCTTTCGATCATTATCACGGAGAGCCGAATTACACCAAGAATTTGTATTACAAAATACAAATAATTACGCTTTTTTACAACATTTCTTCCCTTCGAAATTATATATTTTTCAATTCCCTTCTATGATCATTTTTGTGTTTAGTTAGAATTCATGATTAAGATTTTACCTTTAGAAAAAATTTCAAACTTCTTTGAGAATCTTGATCGTGAACAATTACGATTTTCTGTTCTATTTTGTGAATTTTGATTCAGCACGATCTTTCCACACAACAATTTATAAATGTTTAAACGAGTTTGACCCATCCATTAAATATAAATTGACCAATTAGTTAATTAATTTTTGCCCATAAATAAACGATCCAATTTATTAATTCTAAAAATGTCCCACACTTGTCATTAATTAAATTTTAATTTAATTTTTCTAGTTCTCGCGTTTCGTGTATGACCATCCGGTTCTCGATCACTATGTTTGAAAATGTGGATTATTATTTGATCAAATCAAAATAGGGTAAATTAAAACTTCCTTTTTCAATTTATGCTTAATTCATCTATATTAGTTTATTCATATTTTTCATTCTCGATTGACGTCTAACAATGTGTCCGAACGATACATATGACGAAAAATATCACGTGGTGTAACAAAATCAAACTAGCTCGTTTACCGTGGAACTATAATTTCGTTCCACTTTTAAGTCAATAATCCTCGGAATTTTTTTGACTTATGAACTCACATTGATCAAGAATTCCAATATCAACTTAAGCGGAGGAAACACGTCATAAATCTCTTACTATTTAAGAGTGATAAATTTTCTATTGATTATTCACAACTTTCATATGATTCTTGTTATACTAGAACAATGTCGTATTATTGACTCTTGAATGACAAATTTCACTACAAAATGTTATAGATTAACCATAGGCACCTAGATAGGCATCCTAGTAGAATCTATAGCGGGTCTCGAATGTTTTGATCTATTAACAAAATATACACACGTCCACTTAAATATCATTGCATTTTAGTTTGTGAGATCAACTACTCACTTCATAAGTGAGAAATTCCACACCTGCTAATCTATATATATATACAGTTATTAATTATGATCTCATATAATTTAATATTCAATCATATGTAATGTAACTTATATCTCATAAACATAATTCCATTTAATTAACAAGTTATCAAGACATGAATATACAGACTCTATTTATTTAATTTATCATAATGATAATTCTATTAAATAATAGATCTACTATAAATAAAATGTATTCATCATATTAAAAGCGTTTACATCCTAAAACTTATTGGACATACAATATAACACTTGCATTCAATTCTGGTAAGGGATCGGTTACATCAGTAGGCCATGGTCTTCAATGATGCAAAATGATTTCTCGTTTTCATGTTTAAAAAGTCAAAAATTCAAGCCAACTAATGCCTCCAACCTCACCCTCGAGAGGGAAAAAAAAGATACTCAGACCAAATAGGTGACTCGTGATCCTTAATAGTACTAAAAAAAACCCTTTTTTTCTATCATAGTTAGGCACACAAGAATTATGTGGGTTAAATAGTGGTGGGAAATTGACCAACAATCTCATTATCCCTTCTTTGAACAATCAATTATAAAAGGAAACAAACGGGTCAATATGGTTCTAATTAAATGGTGGGGAATTTGTATTCTAATTTTCTAAATAATCAACATTTTCGCTGCCCATGGTTTTTGATATGATTTATGTTGTTCCTAAAATGCCACAACGTAGGAAATTGACCAATACATTGTAAGATTCAACATTTGTACTAACTATTAGTTGGGGGAAGTAAAGGTAAAATAGATGTAAATGTTCGGCCGCTTTTGTTTCTCTGTTGCTTTTTGCTTATATTAATGGTATTTCTTTTCGTCTGACCTTTCTCATCTCTCTCTCTCTCAAAGAGACAGACATTATTATATGAATATGGTGCTTTGGGTGCTGAATAGCCCACGTTAAGGACCCCATCTCTTCATGGATTCCTTGCTAGTGCCTCAATTTTCACCCCTCGCATCTCATTGGTACTCGAATTACCCCCACCACATCCCACCCCCTTCATCTTTATGTATATGCATGTGTATCTGTATATGCATGACTCTCTTTATTATGTGTCTGGGACTGAAAAAATCTGTCTTTCAGGCTGAGAAATAACGGGCTTCTGGCGTAATGCGGTCATAGCTTTTTTGTTTTTGAAAGAATTGTTAGTCATGGATGCTTCTTCTTTGGAGGGTAAAAATTCTCTCTCTTCTGATTTTCTTTTTTATTTTAAGATTTTGGTTTCTGGTTTCTTTTTTCTATTAAACATTGAGCGTTTCGATACTTTCGATGAGAAAATTTTGGATCTTTATATACAGATTTTGTGGATAATGGGTCATAAAATTCATCTTGATCTGTTTGTTAGACTTATTCCGTGCGGGTTTTAGCATTTTTTTTAATGGATTTTCGGATTGTTTTGTTTGATTAAACTGAGACAACCCACCCACGCGCATACACACAGAGGCACAGTAAATTTTTGCTCGTCTTCAGCTTTATTATGCATTCATTGTAAGTAATTATGTCGTAATTTATGCTTACCTAATTATTGTAAAGGATGCTTATAAGAAAGAAAAGAATGAACAATCTTAAATGTGCCAAAGAAATGCCAGCTGTTTTGCTGTATTTATTACTTTTCTCTCTCCAAAATGTGAAGAGTGGTTAACTAGATTGTTGAAATGTATTTGTGTGAATTTTGTTGAAATTGATGCTTTCTTCTTAAATTATTGAATTGAATATTCGTTGCGCACCTGCTGCGGAAGTTCAACATGGGGGCATCATGGAAGTCAAAGGTGAAGGTTGTGTTACTTCGATGCTTTTTCTTGAAATAGTTTATAATGGTTTACTTTATACCACCTAATTGCTACATCACATTCGTTCACTTAGTTTTAATAGGCTAATCTTTTTCAATATAGTTTGTTCCTTTCAACGTTTTTTCTTTTCTTGAATTTGGGGTTTTAAGCAAAGGCGTTGGTTGCAATGTCCTGATTTATTTGCTTGGAAGAACTATTTTTTGGACATGAATTTGGAACTTCTTGGCAACATTTGTTCTGTTACTTGTATTTCTATTACCCTTGATCCTTCTTTCTTTTCTTATGGTGACTGCTCGGTGATCAAGGCATCATGCATCGGATTAAGAGAGATTCCACTTGCAGTCTAGATCAAAACCTTTCAGATTATAAGCATTTGCTAAGTAAATCGTCCAGTTTACTCGTAGTTGAATGCACCAACTCAATGGAAAAAACTAGAAGTCTGCATTGACAACTGCGTCTCACTAGTATTTGTATCTTTTTCTCCTTGTGGGTTTCAACTAATGATTAATGATAGCATTATGTGTTCTATTAAAGAGACCAGACAGCTGTTAACTCAAGCATTTTTGGCTCCAGAGTTGGTATTTGATCCATTGAAGTGCAGTAAGTTGAGTATGGAGCAAAAGAGAGCAATAGTCTATGAGTTGTCGGAGTGGTCAGATGGTGCAGCAGATATTCTACAAGCATGGAGACGTCAAGATATCTTGCAAATCCTCTGTGCAGAGCTCGGGAAAGAAAGGAAGTATACGGGCTTAACAAAGTTAAAGATAATCGAGCATCTTTTGAAAGTCGTGTCTGACAAGAAATCCCTGGAGCGAGGAACTGAAAATCTCCCTGAAACACGGCCTCTATTAGACAATGGTGAAAGGACTCCCAAACGGCAAAGGAAATCTGATAATCCGAATCACTTGCTTTCTGCAGCAAATACCGATGCATCTAACATTGCTGATGATGATTTAATTAATACCACATACTGCAAAAATTCAGCTTGTAAAGCTAAACTGAATCGTGAAGATGTGTTTTGCAAAAGGTGTTCGTGCTGCATTTGTCTACAGTATGATGACAACAAGGACCCGAGCCTGTGGTTAGTTTGCAGCTCAGACCCTCCATTTAAAGGCAAGTCATGTGGCATGTCATGTCACCTTGAATGTGCCCTGCGGCACGAAAAATCTGGCATCACTAATAGTCAGCAGGATAAGGGACTTGATGGGAACTTTTGTTGTGTATATTGTGGGAAGGTGAATGATTTGCTCAGGTAAATGTCTGGTCTTGGTTCTTTCTTTTTATTATTATTCATTTCCGTGTTTTGTATTGTACTATAACTGCAAAGTTACAAACTTGGATTGCATTGCTTTTCTGTAGGTACTCATCCTTTTTTTGTGTACTCTTTTTTATCTTATATAACATGAGGAATCAAAATAATTCTATGAACTTTTTCATCTTATAAAAAAGTACTATGCAGCTCATGGAGAAAGCAACTAACAGTGGCTAGGGACACGAGGCGTGTGGATATATTGTGCTATAGACTCTCCCTAAGCCAAAAGATTCTTGCCGGAACTAAGCATTACAAAAATCTATATGGAATCATAGATGAAGCAGTGAAAATGCTTGAAGAAGATGTCGGTCCTTTAACTGGTTTACCTGTGAAGACAGCAAGAGGGATTGTAAACAGGCTTTCTTCAGGACCAGAAGTTCAGAGATTATGTGCTTCTGCTGTAGATTCTTTCAACTCCAGGCTTTCTAACAGGGTGTCCAATATACCTTCTGGTACATCTCTTTGTTTCTCTCTCCCCGCTTTCGACCACTTAATTCCCTATTGAATTTCTTCAAATGCTGGTTCCATTTTGAGGCAAGCTATAGTCATATCGCTCATTTGTGAGATTTAATTTTTTTTTTTTTCTAGAGAGCACTATGCTTGCTGCGAAACTTGTCAAATTTGAAGATAACAACATTAGGGAGATAGAAATGCATCAAGCCCAGTTCCAGACGGGTAATTCTCCAAGTGAAGTAGTAAATATAAACTCTACGAACGTGGAAGTAGAACAAAGTCAAAGTCCGGCCACGAACTGTAGCACCCTTTCTAATCCTTCTTCGGTGGAAGATGAAACTAACAATGTCATGCCATGCAGCAACAGGGATGAGACTAGAGTTGATAATTATCTTGCATTTTGCAGAAGTGCTGATAAATTTTCTTGTGCAAATTTTCTCCATGACACCATCAACTGCTCAGAGAGCCAAAAGGAGACAACTAGAGATGCAGTTTCTTTATTGGAAGAGGAACAAAAACAAAACAATGATGCTGTAAATCTGAAAAACAAAGACACATCTGAAGGACAGATGGTCGAGGAAATGAGCACTGGTGACCTGTCAAATATCCCTAGTCGGGCTGGTTTGGAATGTGTGCCGTATGTGGGTAGTTCAGAAAATGGCTTGCCGATCACCCCTTGCAAGTTGGAGAAATCGAAAGATGGGAATGGAAGGAACAACAACAGACCTAAACATGGGGGGAGGAGTGTGGATAATGCATCTGCAAGGGAGAAGGAATCCTCGAAGAAGAAAAGTGACGAAGATTGTACTGAAATTGGAGACAAGAATTTTGAATATTATGTCAAAGTAATCCGATGGTTAGAATGTGATGGTCATATAGAAACATCGTTTAGGCAGAAATTTTTGACTTGGTACAGCCTGACAGCAATACCTCAAGAGGTGAGGGTTGTTAAAGCATTCATCGATACATTTATTGAAGATCCAGCATCACTTGCTGGACAACTTGTGCACACCTTTTCTGATGTTATTTCAAACAAGAAGAGATGTTCAAAAGTGCCAGCAGGTTTTTGCTTGAAGCTGTGGCATTAAGAGATTCAAGGATTTAGTATGCAAACCGAATGAGATTCGTCTGCATCATTCTTTGGAAATTAGAAAAATTATTATCATTCTTCCTTTAAACCGTTATCTGTTATATTTGATATTTAGGATTTTACCAGTTCTATATATTTGGTACCATTTGAACGAAATTTGCCCGTCTATTTATAGATAATTTCATCTGGGCATTTAGCTTTGAGCTTTGGAATATATCTGAGCTTTGGAATATATCTATAGTATAATGGAGGATATTTGGTGGCGGAATTTGATACCAGAATTTAACTTGCTTAAAGGAATTCTGAAACGAGGGAAATTCATTTTCTCATGTCCATTAAATAATTGGGACTCCAAATATACTTTTCCTTTAATTTGCTTTTTCAATTCATATGGTCCCACGTGGATCTCACCACAACGTGAGAGGATGTCAACGAAGGTATCAATTTTTTTATTTCCGATAAAATGGTTTAATCCTAGTTTGAGAAGTAATAGAAAAAGGATATTGGGCCCCAACTGGTACCAACTGATCACATCTACTAAGATATCTTATTTGAACTTTGAAACATTATATATGTAGACCCCTTAGATTAATAGAGGTAGCAGTTGCATTAATTTCTAGCGTCGTCCTTGATACCCACTATGTAAGTGTTATGTCTTA
>CAIGRS010215328.1:0-11202 GCA_903798395.1 Fraxinus floribunda | reverse complement strand
ATCAATCATTTATCATGTGCCTATCACGTCTTCCTTTGACGTCTAAATATAAGATTTCTGTGTTGAAGGGATATCAAATTTCAAAAAGGTTGGAGACATGGGTGGCCCAAATAGAAGGTTGAGGAGGACATAGACCAACTAAAAAGGTTAAGATTTCAGATCAACTAATTGAACATATAATAGAGTAGGCAAATTTCTTGGTTCAAGTCGAACCGTCATTTATTTACCTCATGTTTGACAATCATTACTTCAAANTTGGAGACATGGGTGGCCCAAATAGAAGGTTGAGGAGGACATAGACCAACTAAAAAGGTTAAGATTTCAGATCAACTAATTGAACATATAATAGAGTAGGCAAATTTCTTGGTTCAAGTCGAACCGTCATTTATTTACCTCATGTTTGACAATCATTACTTCAAAACTCTTTAATTCTCATATTTATTTTCAATCACACATTTAAGCCCTTGTTTGGACCACATTTTTTTTTCATTCTCGTTCTTCTACTCATTTTCAATCACACATTCTCCAATAAAATAATATTTTTTTATCACATTAATAACTTTTCCTTCTTTTTCAACCACATATTCCTCATCACATCAATCAAAAAAATGCATTCTCTTGAAAATAATGTGCACCAAACGGGGGCTTACACAATAAAATATTTGGCAAATAAACCAAAAAATATTTTCTAAATTTTAATCACACATTCTCCAAAATATCATTAATCAAAATATCATTTTCTCAAAATAATGACCATCAAACATAGGCTAAATGTCATTGTGCATAGCTTTTAATGGAAAAAAAAAAAAAAGAATCTTGCATTCACATGAAAAAGCGTGTTGAAAATTATTTGTGATATACACACCTTTATTTTCTATATTATCGAATGATACTTTCTGATTTCTAAAAGATTGACGGACACAGACCCAGAATATATAGAACTTAGTACAAATTTTATCTTTTGGGTGCGGCCAGAATAAGCCCACCACTTTAATCGGCCATTTTGTCTTTGTCTTTGACCTTTCAGATTTTGGGTTCACGTGTTTCAATTCTAGGAAATTTACACCAATAGAAATAGTGGAATTATATGCCAACATTTGTTTAAAGATTACAATTTATAAGTCAGTTATGAAGTTTATTTGTTCATAAATAATGTATTAATATAATAATTAAATATTAAATATCTCAACCCAATTCAATTCCAGACACTAAAAATCATTTCATTCTACTCTCACTCTCACTCTCCATCTTCTATCTTCTCACTCTCTCCATCTATCCACACCTCCCTTAATCCAGCGACGGCGACGCTGACACACCCACTGTTGGAGACTGCCGTCACACACATGACGGCGACGCACCCACCGTCGAAGATCGCTGTCGTACACATTTTTCTCTTCTCGCTCTCTCTCACTATCGAAGCATCACGTTGAGCAAAATCTCATGAAAGCGCTCCACCCACTGCCGGAGATGGTAGTGTTGTGTAACAGCAACATGTCACATATTTTTTTTGGTTGATTTTTTTGTTTGTTTTGATCGCTAGTGATTTGCTTCGTTTTTGAGATGTTAATGGTTGTGGTGGTGGTGCGATAGTGGTGGTTGTGGTGGAGTGTTATAGTGGTGGTTGTTGGTGGCTGGATAGTGGTGGTTGTGGCGGTTTTGTCGGTGTGGTGGTATGTGACTCACTATTTGGTTTATGTGACCAACTATTTAATTGTGACTTAAAAATTCGATAATTTATGACTGAAAAATAATTTGAGAATTCGTGACCCACATGGACGACCCATTTTCTTCTAACATCTCCCACTCCCACATAGTGGGTTTGACCTGATTCTAACATATAATATTAATTATATTTAACTCAACATCTCCAAAGTCATATATGTAAATGAATCGTATGACCATCGAGTTAATTTAAGAGCATATAACACTATATACGCGTTAGGGATATATAGCAGCTCTGCAAGAGGAAAATATTTCTAGTATACTCCAAACAATTTTGTAACATCGGTTTGAGTATATCTAACCCCTCTGTGTGTGTGTGTATATATATATATATATATTGTATTCACAATTGTGCAGTAAAACTCAAAAAGTTAACACAACTGTTTTGCCGGTGAATACAAGATGATGTGTTATATAAAATAGTCTTCATTTCCTACTTGAATCCCTTAATTTCAAGTCAATTGCTTTCCTATACATGTCCCATCAAACCTAACCAACCATAGTTATAGGCAGCATGTTAAAGTAGCAACTGCGAAATAAAACTCTAAGAAACAGTCAAAAGTCATAATGGTATAAAAATGAGGTCATATGTGCCTTAGAGACTCACACAATGAAGATACAGGGATCAATTTTTTCATTTCTTATTGGTCGTTAAAACACACGTGATATGAAACACATGATACGGTGTTTTTCTTCCTTTCTTAGGACTTATGTCTTATCTTACAAATTAACTACACAGTACAGATCATAATTAAGACATACTTCGATATCTAACCTGAGTTCTTTTTATATTTATTCCTCTACGCAATCCCAATCAAGAACTCGATCTAGCTATGGACAGGTTTAATGGATAGCAAAATTCGTACTGACAACTTGCTGTAATCTCATCTTGATATATCATTAAGGCGACTAGATCACGGGTGTGTTCGGTAGAGATTAAAATCGAATTAAAATTGAAAAATTAGCCGTTATTGTTGACTTTTATTAGACGAGTGGGACCCAATAATGACCATATTTTCAATTTTAATTTAATTTTTAGTTGTACCAAACAAGCTCCATGTACACAACATGATCATTGTGTCTCATCTTAGTACATCTCAAAGTGTCTAAGGCGATTGTTTATGTGAATGAACCAATCTTAACACGTTTGACATACTTTATGTGTACACATTAAATAGTAGTAAAAAAACACAACAAAAGAGTACTCTTAACGTTTGAACTTAAAACATTGTTCATTAATGGGTTTATGAAAAGTTTATATAGTACATAATTCAAATTCTATACAATCCCAGATATTTAATATGAGTCATAAAAATATTTCTAGGACTATGTTTTGTAAATGGATCAGCTACCATTTTGTGCATAGAAATATAATGTAAACTCACTTCATTCTTACCTATGATATCTCTTACAAAATTATATTTTGTATCAATGTTTTTGGTTCTGTTGAAACACTTGAGATCCTTTGTATATGAAATAATTATTTAACTATAACAATAAATCAATACAGGTCCTACATCATTATTAAGGACTTTTAGATGCTGTAAGAATCTCTTTAACCAAACAGTTTCATGTACCGCTAAAGTACATGCTACAAATTCTACTTTTATTGTAGACAAGGAAATGCATGTATTTTTCTTGCTACTCCAAGAGATGTGCTATCTTTAAGCAAGAATGCATATCTCGAAGTTGATTTGCGCTCATCTAGGTCTCCACCCCAATTTGATTTGCGCTCATCTAGGTCTCCTTCCCAATCAGCGTCCGTGTATCCTTATAAGCACAAATCATTCTCTTGATAGAACAGGGCAATTAGCAGAACCCTTCAGGTATCTTAATATCCTCTTAACAGCTTTCCAATGCTATCTTCCGGGATTAGATTGACACTTGCTGACCAGATCGACGACATAACAAATGTCGGGAGGAGTACACATCACAGCGTACATCAAGCTCCCAACTACATTGGAGTATGGTACTTTGGACATTTTTTCTTTTTCCTCAAGAGTCTTAGGACACATGCAAAGACTTAGAGTTTTGCCTTTTGATGTAGGAGTGTCAATGTGGGCAATTCTCCATTTTGAAATGTTCAAGAATTTTCTTTGTATATGACCTTTGTAACAGAGCAAGAAGTCTCTTCGAATGATCTCTATGGATTTTGACACCTAATATGTAATTTACTTCACCCATGTCCTTCATTTCGAAATTTGAGGACAACCATTTCTTAATGGTTTTTATATACTCCTTATCATTCCCAACTAATAAAATGTCATCTACGCAGAGAAATAAAATTACAAATGTTTCATTGGATATTTTCAAATAAATACAGTGATCTTCGTCCATCATGACAAAGTTGTACAAGATAACCTCTTTATCAAATCTCAAGTACCACTATCTAGAAAACTACTTTAGGCCATAGATTGATCTATTCAATTAACAACTTTATTTTCTCGGCTCGTTTCAGTGAAACCTATCAGATGCTGTATGTAGATTTCTTCATCCAATTTTTCATTGAGAAAGAAAATCTTCATGTCCATTTGATGTAATTCTATATCTAAACGTGCCACTATATCTAAGAGTAGGGGAATTGAAGTGAATCTCACTATCGGTTAAAAAGTCTCTCCATAACCTATACACTCCTGTTGAGTATAATCCTTTGCCACCAAGCAAGTCTTATACCTCTCTATAGTCGCATCACCTCTTCACTCTATCTTGAGAACAAATTTTCTTCCAGTGGCTTTCTGATTAGGTGGAAGATCAACCAAGTCCCAAACTTGATTTGATTTTATAGACTCCATCTCTTCCATTGATTTTTTATTCTATCAGTGAATGATAAAGTTTCTTGTACTAATTTTGGTTTCTTTTCATCTTCTGGAGATACTAGAAAAACTTGCCCTTCATTCTTGAAATGACGTTTAGGTGTACTTTTGCTAGTGTTCTTATGAAGTGAAAGCTCTGATGTGACCCTGTCACTTGGAGATAAATTGCCCTCACTTGGATTAACAGGTGGAAGTGCTTCCTCGTACACCTTAGTTGATCGATCAAGTACAATTCTATCATCTAATTCGAACAAAGGTTTTCCCTTTTTGATTTCTCCCATACTAAGAAAACCACTTTCAAGAATTGTCTCATCACATGACTCTATCTCAGCTATAGTCCCATCCTAATTTTCACCTTTGAATGTATGCCCTTTGAACTGGTCTGAGTATCTTATTAAGATATGCTTCTTGCTTCGCAGACTCAAGTTTCCAAACTTGAGAAACCATGGATATAGGTAGTTGATCCCAGGATATACGAGAACTCAAATTAGGGGATCTACCAGTCCAAAGTTGATACGGTGTAGTGGGTACCGATTTAGAGGGAACTCAATTTAGAATGTACTTCACAGTTAACAAAACATCCCCACAATAGGAAATGGGTAAGTCAACCTGCGCCATCATGGACCTCACCATTTCTAGCAACGTTCCATTCCTCATCTCAACGACACCACTTTATTGAGGTGTATTATGAATAGTTAACTGCCTAATGATTCCTTTATCATTACATAGTTCTTTAAATTCTTCAGATAAATATTCACACCTTCGGTCAGTTCTTAAGGTTTTCATCTTTCTATTTATTTGATATGTTTACTTTATTTAAATGTCATTTGAAGCATTCTAATACCTCTAACGTATGAGAAATCAAATAGACATAACTATACCGAGTGAAATCGTCTATACAAGTAATGAAATAAGAAGCTTCATATCTTGCTCTAACATTCATTGGGCCATATATATCTGAATGGACTGACTACAATGGAAAAACTGCTCTTAAGGCTTTACCGAATGTTTTTGTGTTGTTTTTTCGATTAGAAAATGTTCACAAGTAGGTAATGAAACTTTAGAAATTGAACCTAGAAAGTTTTCTTTAGCTAACATATTCTTTCTCTCTTGCCCAATATGTCGTTATCAGCATACCATACATATGTATCAATATTCAAATCTTTAGAAGAATTAGATACATTCATAGAAATTCAATGTTGAACATAACAATTATAAGTGTTTGGTCACAACGCAACACTGCAAAACCACCTTCTACATGTTTAGATACATAAAATACATTACCATTGTTTATACAAACACAGTTACCACACAATTTCAAACTGAAACCTAATTTTAAAAGAACAACAATGGAAATTGAGTTCCTTCGTATCCCTGGTGCAAATAGGACATGATGAAGGAGAATAGTACGGTCAACACGAAAATGTAACTTGCATATATTGATTCCTTTCACTACTACTCTATCATCCTTGTCGATGTATATTTACCTTGTACTAACTTAAAATCAACGTAACTCCACAAACGCTTCTCGATCCCTGGTTACATGGTTTATCGATCCTGAGTTAACAATCCTCATATGATAAGATTTAGTTAGCATAACAGTTATTAAAGCATAAACAACACTAAAAGAAGTGCCAATAAGAGCTAACTTCTTTGGCTCAAGGCATTTTCGAACAAAGTGGTCGCACCTAACAGTTGAAATATTTCTGCTTGCTCTTATCTTTATTCTTTCCAAACTATTTATCCTTCTTGTTGCGCTCAATTATCGACCATATCCTTCATCTACTATTAAGTCAATGCTCTTTTTTGACTTATGAACAGACATTGGCCAATGATTTCGTTATCAATTTAACTGAATAAAATGTTGATCATAATGTCTTACTATCTAAGAGTGATAAATCCTGTATTGATCATTCACAACATTCATATGATTTTTGACATACCCGAATGATACCTTATTAACAGAGCAGTATCTAACATCACCAAACTATGATTGTCCTCATATAAGGCAATTTGATGCCCTCGAGTCAAAAGACCAATTCCACTGTCGAACGTTAGAAATTAACCTGGATACTCAGATAATTATCCATGTGGAATCTCGAACGGATCTCCAATATTTTGTTCTAATATAAAACATCTACGTGTTTATTTAATTGTCACCACACTTTAGTTTGTAAGATTAGCTAATTACTTCACAAGTATAAATGCTACAAGTGATGGTCTATCTATAATAACGATATCCCTATTTCGTTATTACTTATAACCATAGATGATTTAAGTTTCAGTCGTATGTAACTTGTATCTTGTAATTCCAATACTTGTTCCGACATGTTTTATTATTGAATTTATTAGAATATTAATTCAATTAAATAATAGATCTGCCATAACTAAAATGCATCGTATATATATTAAAAGTGTTTATGTCTAAAGTTGAATTGACCTAGGACATAACATTTACAAACTCCCGCTTGCACTAGATCCAATTACCTATGTATCTTATACCATAAGAGCTACATGACGATCATGTTTATGCTGCGACAACTCTTTGTGAATTGATCTGTAATTTAATAACTTTTGGGAATTCGCTCCTTCTTTACGTCATTTCATTGTATTATTTTTTCAATGAGATAATACCGACTTGACACATGTTTTGATCATTGAAGAGACCTTAGTTCCCTCGCTTACACGATGGCTCCATTGTTATCACAATACAGAAGCGTGTAATCAACAATATTAGGAACTACTCCAAGTTCATTTTAAGAGTCTACATGACAATCATATTTATACTGTGACAACTTTTCATCAATGGATCTGTAGTTTAATAAATTGTGGGAATTTGTTCTTTCTTTACACCATTTTATTGTATTATATTTCAAATGAGATGATACTGTATTAACACATGTTTGGATCATTGATGAAATATTAGTTCCTTTGCTTACACGATGGCTCTATTGTTATCATAATGTAGAAGCATGTGATCGACAATGTTAGGAACTATTCAAAATCCATTGATGAACTTTCTGATCCAGACCAAAACCTTTGTTGGTTCTAAATCATTGATGTATAAAGTTTTTGCTATTGAATTAATGATTATTTCCTATTTGGAACCTTTCCAACATACCGTTTAAGAGTTAATCAATATCCTGGTTGAGATTTACTATCATTCTACTCTGACAAAAAGTTAGTATCGGTGTATCCATGAATTCTAAGTTCATTTTCTCCATATAAAATTTTCTCAAGATTTTATCTATGTAGATTGTGATAAGTTAAGCAATCTTCTTGATCTATAGTCATGTTACTTCTCCAATATCTTTTATAGAGATATTATTTGACAACCATAATTTCAATAATTGAAATGCAGGGATGCCGTTTTCTATTAATAAAATTTCTTATATATATAATATCATGATACCACAATGCTCCCACTATCTTCTTGTAAACACTCGGTTTGCCTTCATATTTTTTAAAATCAAACCCTTTTGATTTTCTCATCAAAGCATAGATTCGAGCTCCAAGAGGCTTGCTTTAATCCATATATAGATTGATCAAGTTTGCATACCTTATATATTTGGATTCAAAACTTTCAAGTTGTGTCATGTACACTTCCTCTTGCAAGTTCATGTTAAGGAATGCAATTTGACATCCAATTACCATAACTTACAGTCATGGTATGCAACTTTTGCAAGCAAAATCTGAATGGACTTAAGTATGGCTATAGATGAAAAAGGTTTAATCAAAGTCAACTCCTTGTTTTTTTTATAACCTTTTGCTATTAGTCTTGTTTTGTATGTATGGGTGTTTTCATCTAGACGACCTTATCTTGTAAATCCATTTACAACCTATGTGCTTTATCTCATCATGGTGGTCGATCAAGGACCATAAATCGAATTCATCACTTGACTTTATTTTTGCATAATTAGTAGGTTCATCATCCTCGATGACTAATACTTGATTAGTAATCGTGAATTCGTACCTTCTAAGAGGTCGAATGATCCTAGGAGATTTATACAGAGTTGACGTGTTCTCAGAAGTCTCCACTTCCTGATCAAAAGTAGGTCCCTCAAATAGTAGGGGATCATACTCATGTTCATTTACTTGGTCAACTTTATTTGGGGACTCTTGAACCTTTTCAATTTCTATTTTAATCTTAATGTTTGCTTCTAGAATAAACTTTTTCTCTAGGAAGACGATATGTCCTAAGATGAAGACTTTCTTCACAATGGAATTATAGAATTGATATTCAAATATGTCTTTTGGATTATGTATTTATCAAATTTAGATTCAAGCTTATCCAATTCAGTGCGCTTCACAACCCCAAATTTTCATATAAGATAAGTTGGGTCTTCTGCCTTTCCATAATTCGTATGAAGTTTTGTTAATCGATTTAGATGATACACTATTTAGTTTGTAGTATTCATCAATTAGTGCATGACCCCAAAACAATTTTGCAAGGTTATCATGACTCATCATTGATTGCATCATATCTAAGAGTGTACGATTCCTCCTTTCAGATACACGGTTTCGCTGTGGTGTATGCAACAAAGTCCAGTGCGAGAGAATCTCATTCTTTTTTGGATAATCTAAAATTCATCATTTTGATATCCTCCAAGTCGATTTGATCCTAGTGTGAGAATACATTTATTTATCTATTTCTCTACTTCCAACTTGTATCCCTAAAACTTTTCAAGAGCTTCGTGCTTAATCTCGTCAAGTATACATGACCATTTCTAACATAGTTGTTAGTATATATGATAAGATAAGAGAAATCTCATCTAACATTAATTGACATGGATCCACATTCATCACTATATATTAGCCATAGTAATATTACAACTCTTTCTCCTTTTCAAGTAAGAGAATTTGGTCATCTTGACCAATGACATAAATTCGTATTTTTCAAATGATTCAAAATCATTTGACCCTTAATATCCATCTGTATGTAATTTGATTCTCATTTATGTGACCAAGCCTATACCAGATATATGTAATACTTAGATTAGGGAAAATTGCAGCAACGGTCCCAGACCTTTTCATTTTTTGCAAACTTTACCTCAGCCTTCACTTTGTGCCATCACAGGTCCCAAACCTTTCAGAAATATGTAAATGAGGTCCAAATGGACGGTTTCCATCCATTTGATCGTTAGTTGACCAAGAATGATTGACTTTGACCAATTTCGATAAAATTAAAAAGAGCAAAATGGTAACTATACAATTTTATCATTAAATAAAAAACACCTCTCTTCCCAGGCAGTTCCGACACAGCACTGTTGACTTATGATTGATTTTATCTTTAATGTTTTGATCATAACAAACAAGATTTATATTTATTTTTAACAATTGATTTTGAGTGATAATAGTTCAATGTTAAAGTCAATCAAACATTGCCAAAATCAACCCACTATAAATCGGGCTCATGAAGAAGATCAAGATTGAAGTCAAGCATTAAACCCAAATGTCAAGAAAGATCAATATCAAGAGTTGAAGAGCCAAACATGAAAGAAACTTCGAAGCAAGATCAAAGATTAGGCTTTCGAGATCATTACAACTCTTTCTCCTTTTCAAGTAAAAGAGAATTTGGTCATCTTGACCAATGACATAATTAGTATTTTTCAAATGATTCAAAATCATTTGACCCTTAATATCCATCTGTATGTAATTTGATTCTCATTTATGTGACCAAGCCTATACCAGATATATGTAATACTTAGATTAGGGAAAATTGTAGCAACGGTCCCAAACCTTTTCATTTTTTGTAAACTTTACCTCAGCCTTCACTTTGTGCCATCACAGGTCCCAAACCTTTCAGAAATATGTAAATGAGGTCCAAATGGACGGTTTCCATCCATTTGATCGTTAGTTGACCAAGAATGATTGACTTTGACCAATTTTGATAAAATTAAAAAGAGCAAAATGGTAACTATACAATTTTATCATTAAATAAAAAACACCTCTCTTCCCAGGCAGTTCCGACACAGCACTGTTGACTTATGATTGATTTCATCTTTAATGTTTTGATCATAACAAACAAGATTTATATTTATTTCTAACAACTGATTTTGAGTGATAATAGTTCAATGTTAAAGTCAATCAAGCATTGCCAAAATCAACCCACTATAAATCGGGCTCATGAAGAAGATCAAGATTGAAGTCAAGCATTAAACCCAAATGTCAAGAAAGATCATTATCAAGAGTTGAAGAGCCAAACATGAAAGAAACTTCGAAGTAAGATCAAAGACTAGGCTTTCGAGATCATATGTAAAGTATAACACTTTGATCTTTAGTAATGAATGACAATAGCTCAAAAATCATTTTGTGCACAAAGTCATTTTCATATTACTTGTATAAAATATTTTTGATCAAAAGTAAAATTTATTTTTCGAAGTGATACTTAGAACTTAGATCACATATCTAAAGAAAAGTCAATGGTCAACGATCGTACCGGACGTCCGGTATGGCAGTTTAGCGTAGATGGTAAAAAATTCAACCGTTCTAATTTTATGATGCAACAGCCAGTTCATCATCCGGTATTGTGGCGCGTCCGATTGGACAAAATTTTGACTATTTTGCTCCTATAAATATCAACTTTTCTTGCATTCAAAACATACACTTCTAAGAGCAATATAGAGATGTTCTATTGGGATGAAATAATTGATCTTTACTCTTTATT